>CAKXZU010000050.1:1800000-2014897 GCA_936014575.1 Bombus lapidarius
AAATGCATATGTAAAGCGTCTTTATTGTCCTCGATGTCAATTTCGTCATAAAGATGCTCCTGAATATCTACATCACAATCTTGGCTGCTCTCATCGTAACTATCTGTTACCGAGTTCGCAGCTATATGACCGTGAATAGATTCCTCGTACGTCGTGTTTTCTTCGACTGCTTCGTCACCTGAACTTTCCGTTTCTTCAGATACGTCACCGCTGCCTGCGTACTTCATTTCACCCCTTTCAAGTAGTTCCAAATGGTCTGGATATATCATTGCTTTTTTGATAGCTAAAGGATCTTTTCTAGACCATTTCTGTACCTCTTCGTCCATTTTTGCTACTTTGGCCGGATTGATAGCCCACAAGCAACCTTTTCTCTGGTTTCCATTTCCGGCAGGTTTCTCAATTTTTTCGAAACACTTGTTCAACGATAAATTGTGCCTAACTGAGTTCTTCCAGCCGTTGGGCGCAGTTTTAAAGTACGGAAAATGCTCGCTGAAATAAAAAATGGACAGTTATCGTCTGACAATTATGATCGTGTAATTTTCTAAGAAATACATCTCTCAACAAATAAAAAATTATATTATATCAAATTTATATTTCGCTGGTACTGTTAGAAACTGAATAAATATCAGAATAAAAATTGTTAATGTCAAAGCATTATTATGGCAACAGTGTAACAATGGATTGCAGCGAGGGGGAATGGAAACTCGTTAAACAAAGAATAAGCCCCACATTTTCTATGGGGACTGTACCCAGGCATGCACCTGGAACACGGAGGGCCCCATACAAAATGGCAGCTTCCCCCTTGTGTAACCTGGGAATAAAGAGAAAGGAGGACAATACTTTTTCCCCTCGTGGGCCAAGTACCGGAGGGTTTCGACCAGCCCTTATCCTTCCGGCCAAATGGTCGAAAATAAGCGGCTGGCGACACATCGTTTGTCAAATAGGAATCTACCCTATTGTACGTTATGTATCAAAAAAATGTTAATCTCAGTTGAATTCTATCGGACCAATCTCCATTTTTATAAAAGCATCTCCCTCTCAATTTTACTAGGTTTATAGTCTAAAATTCGCATTTCAAACATCATTTCCTCTGATTTATAAGTACTACACATTCAAAATATATGCTATCGTTTTTATAGGAAGACTATTGGATTTCAGAATATGTATCGTTGTAGTCGTAATTGCTGCAATTTCGACTTACCACATAAAATTGTAGATCTCTGAAACTGGCAAAGAACCCGTCTGGCTATTTTTTAACGCCATCGCTATCAGGCAAGAATAAGAGTAAGCTGGTTTAGGGTAGGGTTTGTCGTCGTAGTCTGATAGATCGAATTCCTTTTCTCTTTTCACCGTCGAAACAGAGGTGGCTCCTGAATTGTTGATATGCACGTTATTGTTATAGATCTGCTTACGCACGTGCTGATGTGTCTGGTTGGGACTCTGTAACACCTTGAAGTTCTGAATCCTAATACCGGTCATGCCGTTCATTTTTGGTGTGGTTTGTGCCTTTGGGTATTGTGGAGAGGTCGTTCTGGCGACAGATATCGCGATCGTTTTTGACTTGGAAGGTGTCACCGACTTTGAGATCTCCTGCTCGTCCTCGGAATCCTCTTCCGTTTCCGTGATATCATTCTCGTATTGTTCTTCCGTCTCGGTGTCGTTCTCAATCTCATTTTCCTGATCGTTCTCGTTGTCATTGTCATTCTCGTTCTCGTTCTCGTTCTCATTCTCATTCTCATTCTCATTTTCATTCTCGTTTTCTGTATAACTGCTGCCCTCGTTCTCCGTTTCCTCCTCTACATCAATCTTCTCTCTTACATCCATTTTCGATGAAAACGAAAAGTGCCTTCGACCGTTGTTTGGGGTGGGACTTCGAATTGCTATGTGAGGCATTACCGAGTTGGGATTCACCATAATGGAGGCCGCATCGCTTCCGCTGAGATCGAGATTAAAATTACTGAAATCAAGGGATCGAGTCAGTCTCTAGAAACATTTATTTCCTCCGTTAGAAGAAAGTCATGTTATATTTTGACTGGTATGGTACAAATAAGACACCTGTTTGAACTGTTGCTGTTGCCATTGAGCAAACTAGTGGAACCAAACCATCCACTGAGGTCGTTCTGGCATCCAATGGGATCATCGTCCATTTCTAAGCCGGACATGTCGGTAAAATTGAAGCCCAGTTCTGTATGCCCACCGATAACACCTTCGATTTCGCACTTGATGTCGACATCGAGCATCTCTTGCAAGGATAGACTGTCCGTACCAAGATAGTAATCCATCGTGAGCCAAGGGTCCCTCGTCGGTCCCTGAACCAGCCCAGTACCGTGTCTACTCTCCGTATCCAACATTCACCTGACTGGAATACAAAAAAAAGAAAATTGTTTTTCAATTTCTGTGCAACATCATAATATTTGTCTTAGAATAATGATTTTTTTCTTTTTTATAACGCGGTGATCAATGGAACGTTACTAATCGTTATAGGGAATGATCATTTGAAATTGCATACTCGTTCTATTTATTCGAAAAGAGGAAGCAAAATAGGAGCCAGCCGCTGCCTGGTCACAGAAACTATATCGGTTTCTCGTTTATTCTCACATAGATGCCTGTCCCAGCTGCATCGAGCTTAATATTCTGTTCGCTGCAACTGTAATTTAAAACTCGAGTGGATAATACGCAGTAGCATGACGAAGTTAAGAAACTTGCGAAATATTATGCTACGGCATTAACGATCGACGTCATCGTTCCACTTTGAAAAATATTTTTACGAGCTTAACCGAGGGTGCCTGCGTCGAGAAGTAAGCTGAAAGCCGTCTATCTTTGCTTCAGTAAACGAAAATAAAGAAAAGGAAAGAAAAGACAGCGTGATACCGGCGTTAATATATTTATCTTTAAAAACAGCGAGACGGTAAATTTGGATGATTTTATCGAGTCTAAGGATCATCCTCGCGATCTTTTGTAGCAAGGCCAATAGATTCTCGACCGTGTCCGTACCCGCGTGACCTCGCGTACGCGCGCCTGTGTGCCGTGGTGTACACAGTGTGTACAAGCGCGCAACGAGGGTCTTGAACCCACAACCGGCTTGTGGGTGTGACTGACTCATAGTACTATAGTCGATTTACTATAGAACGCGTGGACTCGTAGTATATGTCCCCCGTGCTCTCGCTCTCCTCTCCTAGCCCCACTCTTGCTCATTTAACTATTCCACTCGGCCCTTCTCTGTCAGCTTCGTTCCGCACCGCCGAGCTTTCTCTCTTTCTCTCTCCCTCTCTCCACATTCTCCCCACGTCTCACACGTTTGTTCATTCTTTCTGTTCCATTCTCTGTCTTCGTCAAATTGACTCGTCCCGTCTTCGTCTGGTTCACGACTCGAAGCAACCCGGCTCGTTCTACTCTTTAATTCTTCTTCTTCGTTCAGAACTCTTTTTCTCCCATCTTCATCCAACACCACGTGTTTTTATTTGTTAACTCTTTTTCCTGCGCGTTTCTTAGCACGTTTGATATCCTGTATCGGTTTTCTCAGCCTTCTCGAGGCGTCTTTCTCTCTCTCTGAAGTCCACGAATAATCTTTATCGTCCATCTTTCATATTTCCCATCGATTTCACGAATTGTTTCGCTGAAATTTGACCCTTCTGCGCTTCTGCAAAGGAGCACGGTGGAAAGGTAAGAAACTCGTACCCTTTTAGCTGCTTGAAATTTTGACAATTAAATCGCGCGTCTTTATGCGTTTATAGGAAATTTAAAGATGTAAAGAAGCGCAGAAATCTCGTACAGTGGAAAAATATATAAAACATCCAAAGTATAGTACTTTTCACTGCATTTAGTTAATACGATAATCTTCCGCTTGAGTTGGATTTTTTAAATTATATTCGCAGAGACGTGAATATGCATAAATGTCCGCGGTATAACGGTAAGACGTCTTTCTGTAAGTCCTACAGCATCGTAAAAGTACGATCACTTATGGGAAATGAGGTGGAAAAGTTGTGAAAAATTTAATGGAATCAACGGTGCTGCGAAAAGCGAATTGAAACTTCCTGACTTCGGTTGATCGTAATTTCGAAACGTATGCATGAAGTGCAAAAGAATTCAATGCTATATTGTAGAGGAAAGTTGATACTTATATAGTACGTCAAAACGTGCTTCTCAAATTGCTAATTAATAAACGATAAAACGCGTAAAATTAAGATAACGTGTTACGGTGCAAGTACCCTACGAAATGTATTTCTAGCTACACTATAACTTACTTCTAAAACAAGATGGAATGTATTTCATGTATTTCGGGACATCGTCAACTTTACATCTACAGTTTTTACAACTTTACGATTGCACTTTTATATCTTAGGATTTATAAAACGACGACTTATTAGTAAATTACAAAGTTTTATGCTTTTACAGGAAATTTGAAAGTGCAAAGTTACAGAGGATGCGTATAATATGAAGAAAGAAACAAAATATCCTACAATAACCAATATAGTCGTTTGTATGTACAGTAGCTGGTAGGTAAAACAACTTTTCACCAAGCTTCTTCTATCGTACCTTCTTAATTATATCCTCGAAAATATGAATTTACATAAAAAGTAGAATAGTGAATGCCCGAAGCAGCGGAGATTTGTCACTTTTTGACGTTTACGTTTTGTCATCAATGGCAGTTTTTCATCTTCTTGTTGCATACGTTTCTCTTTCGAATTCGATGTGCCTCCGCTGCGAAGAAGTCTTTGCCCTTATCTTTTTCTGTCCGACGTGTTCTTCTCCTGGATCTGTGCTGGTTTGACGAGCTCGCGATACTAAGCTCTGGTTTACCGAACAGACTACTTAACTTCAGTTCAAGTGTATCCATAACTTACTATTAAGGCAACCGAATCATCAGCTGGCTACGAGATAAAAATTTCCGGACGAATCTAACGATGGATGTGAAGTTTCTTGCGCGTAGACCAACCATATTGTTATCGTACTGTGTACATTACCGTGGATACATAAGTATTTGGACATTTTCTAAATTATTATGTATTTTACTGCGTACAAAATGTACTTCAACTAAAGCTGCTTAATTCTATTTTAGATTTTAATATCTCTGATATTATCTCAGACAGACATAAGTACAAGTGATATGCAGATAGCGATAAAACTAAAATATTATTATAAAATTAATCGGTATAATCTGTTGAGATGTTAGAATGAGTGAGATATCGGAAAGAGAATGCTTGTAGACAACGCTAGAAGTGGCAAAATTGAAAAATTTCGGTGTCTTATTGCTGCATATTTTACGTACCGATGAGAACACTACAGTATATTTGAATGCAAATTCCCTTTCTAAATAGTTATTAATAATGCTAGAAGATGACGTCATAGCGTCGCCTCAATAAAGAAAAATATAAGTGCTAATAAACATTAGTCAATCGTTTCTTGACCTTTGTCTATGCCATCTATCTGAATGAATGAAAGATCGAGCTTCCTTTACAACTAAGAGCTGCTACGTACAAAGTTCTCTACAAATACACTTTTCTTTTTCACGAATTTACGTTGCATTAACGCGTAAGTTTTCTTTTACCGTGAAATACTCGTTTCTTGGCACTTGCAGCGTTTTCTACGAGCATTCTTCATCGAGTTTTCAACTACACTCTAAGAGTTTCTATAGATTTGAACAAGTGTCGGCTATTTATCAGAGACAGATATGCAAATCGATCGACACGCACGTACATTGCTTGCTTCAGTTTCAATTTGGCAAAACATTGGATCGCATTTATGGCGACAAGTAAAGAATTAGCAATAGAGAAACATTCCTCTATCGTAACGTTGAAAATACAATAGAAATATCGATCTCTTCGTTGAATCATAGCAAATGTCCAAATGCTTAGCACAACGCGATACTTACAACGTAATTCATAGACTCAGATTGAATGCTAATCGAATTAAGCTATGGAATCTGAATCTACGATATAGAAATCTTCTTGGTGTGTTTGATCTGGTACAAAATGCTGTTCTAAAAATATCCGTACGAAGCGAAAGAAATAGACGACTGAATCGTCGGTCGCGAAGAAGAGAAAAGAGAGACAAACGGAGAACTGACCCTGCTCGACGTAATTCCCATCGTAGTGTGGCCTTTACGCGCGCACGAGACATTCAAGTCTCTACGTGACTGAACGATATTCTTAGACGTGGAAGTGTAATGGAACTTTGTTCGATGCACTTACGCTTCGAGGCTCGCCAGTTATGTTCCATCGGCTTCCAACACACCCACGTCTCCCTCCTCTCCACCTATGAATAACGTTAGCGCGCACTTGAAATAAGTCGAGGAAAATGAAAATAATTTCGCGAGGAAAACTACGAGTAGGAAGTTACTTTCTCAGAAGTGAGGAAGTTAACGTGCATGAGAAATTCATTTAAATGCTGCGTTCCGACTAGGAACGAGCTGTGCACGTTTACATCGAGAATTCCAGCAGATCTGCGGTTAGGCGCAATACCGTATGCGTTACTTGCATGATTATCCACGATGAATATACGGCAAACTGTTTGGCCGTTTACGAACAAAATTTTCGTGATTTAGATACGTAACAGGTAGACATAAGGTATATATGTGGTTGATCGATGAGAAAATGGGAAATGTGTTCATCGATGGGTCATCGACCTGTCGAGATCAACAAACGGCAGCATTTATAAGGCGATAAGTTAATCTCGCTGTGTGAGAATTCTTTTAGTTAAAATTCGCACCGCGTAGGTTGGAGCTGTTAAATTCCTTTCGCGTTCAAGTGTTCCCGAAACACCGAGCAAACGGATAAACAAAATTAGCTACGAGACAAACTCTTTCGAAAATTCAATTGCACGTTAATTTCCCTTAATTGAAATGGCTAACTTGTCGAGGGGAATCGCGTTATATACAAAAACGTTAATAAAACTCGAATCATCGAATTTACATGAGAGAGAAATTTCTCTTTTGCTCTTTGCTTTAATAAGAAGCGGCAGAGATAAATTAATCTCTTGAATGAAAATTTCTAAGAGAAAAAAAAGCGGAGAGGAGAAACGTCGAGGGGGGCAGACGGAAAAAAAAAGAAAGAAGAGCAGACACGCTTGACGTAATCAGACGCGATGGGCGCCACGTTGAGTGCTCAAACATTTTAGGCAATGTCAAACACGAAGGCTAACCAGATTAAAACGGTCGAGGATTTAAAATTGTTATTTATTTCTTTCTCCTCGTTTCCAAATTCTTATCGTTAAATTACGAGGACGTTTATTGCAGCGTCGAGTAAACAATTTTTGATTGAAAGCGAAACGTGAACCGGGTCGGGTCAATGTCAGTCGTTCTCATAAAAAACAGGTTACGCGGAGAAAATTAGACGATCAAATACACTCGCTCATAGTGTCAGTACCCTATCGATAAACCGAAGTGAAAAACGGGAACGTACGAAGAAATTTACAGTTACTTTCCAACACCCAATACGTGGAATTTCCGAATGGAAATTTCCATGGAAAGCGGCCAAATATTGAATTACCATCTTTTCTTCCGAATATCATTTTTGCAAAATTAATCGCAACAAATAAAATGTTTTTATTTTATCCAGTCAGACGGCTATTATATTTTTGCACGAAGAACAATTTTCGATATTGAACAAGCAGCATAAAAAGAAAATACAGAAATCGTAGCTAATATGGAATAGGTAGCTGAAAATGGAACACTGGCATCGGGTACAATATTTTCATAGAAAACAAGCAGAAAATAGTTTTATTTCTCTTATCGATTAAAGTATTTTGGTTATAAAATAACATTTTTTTTAAATTACATAAGAAGAAAGCTATTTACAATAATCACGTATCCAAGTGTCAAACTCTGCATCAGCACATTGGTCATGTGTCCAGAGTCTGCACATTATGCGCTTGATGCATATTTCTCCAGCAGAGTATTGCGCAAAATGTTCTTGGCAAAATAAACGATGCCAAAGTGAGTGAGTGAGTGAGTGAGTGAGTGGGATAGTCTATAGCCATTTGACATTCATCTGTAACATTTTAAAAAATGACACTATTGCATATTTTATTCCATATTTCGCCACTTTCCTCTGACTGAGGAATTTTCAGAGTGACGCGTTAATTCAAACCGAATCTGTGGGACGACGTAAGCGCGTAATTTTATGCCTGTTCATTTATGGAAAAATGTATCTCGTTCCTGCAACAGGATTATCTTTCTGCCTCGTTGCCTCTTTAAGCTCAAATTCCGAGAAGAGCCCTTCCTCCGGCGATAGACGATCCTAAGTCCCTGAAGCTATTCAACCAGAAATCCTTCGCAGGTCATAAAGGGCCTCTCTCTTTGCAGCCAGCTCTATTTCATCCTAGTCGAACGCGATCCAATGCCAGATTTTTCATCGAGTAGTTAACTCACATCACGGGTCGATTTAGAAGACCTCTTTCTATCTTTTGGAAGATCGTACTCTCGCCTTAAGCCTCGTTTCCACCGAAGCAACATCGACCAACTTTTTGTCGCGGTATGTTCCAACAAGAAGTTTTCAACGAAACTTAAAGAAAAACAAACCAAACTTATAGAAACGTTTTATCCACGCTGAAACGACACATTTCCGAGGAACATTTGAGTTTTATTTCGGTTTCAAGGCGACGTATCCTCGCTCTACTAGCTTTTTTAATCGTCCTATCTCCACCAGTTTGTAAACTGAGGAAACTTGAGTTTCAGGTTTACGACGTTTAATATTATTTTCTGCAGTTGGGGCCTGTTGCTTACTAAGTAGAATTTTCATCGTATTATCGCGAATCTGTAACTCCTTGTGTCAACGAGACGTACGTGTGGATTCGTCGATCACGTTCTTTTGGGAAATCCAGTTGGAACAGTTAAGAACTAGGGGGACGTATCGAAAACGCTATACGGACTTTTCCAGGAAACATGGCACAGCGACAAAAATTTCCTCCGCGTTGCCTCGGTAGAAACGAGGCTTTACGCTAATGAACGTTATGTATAATACCTTTCGTAAATACGTGGACGTAACCTACGAGAGGAAACTTTCTAAAAATGATTATTATCCAATCTTCCGCCAAGATAATGAACATTATTACGGACCGTCCACTTGGTAATGAAACAGATGCTTCCGAGTATCTATTCTCCAGCAATGAGAATAACACAGCTTTCTGGAAAACTAGCCATTTTCTTACCGTTAAGTTAATTAATCTACAAGCTACTAAGGGCAAACTCTATGAGACGTTTAAAAAAACAGAGACCTATTTCTCCATGTACATCGAGCAACCTCCACTAATTGCGGCACTAGGGTGCATATATTTGCACGTTTAGAAGATAATGATCCCAGCAGGGCGTAAATGTGCAGCGTTGGTGGTTAAAGGGTTAAAAGAGCGGCAGCAACGGTGAAACGGCGTTACATCGCTATAAAACTCAACTCGAGCACGATAACTCCTCCGCGTTACAACAATCGACGAGATTTCCCTTTCACCGGGCTTCCGTAACTGTGTGCGCGTGTACGTGTATGTGTGCGTGCACACGGGCGCAGCTGTGTTGCATGGAACACCTGACGAAACGTCTGTGGCAAGACGATGCAGCAATTGATAAACATGAGCGAGTGGGAGCAGCAGGAAGATCTACATCGAATAAAGGGGGAAGGTCTAGTATTTCTTCCTTCTTCTGGAAAACCTCGCCAATTATAAAACTCGTCAATCCAGTTGTACGTTTATCGAGTGGAAGATGTGTACGAGAAAATATGATGCTAAAAAACCTACGTTCTAACGTCCATGAATAAGTTATCGAGCAAGCTGGAAAGACGAGGGTGGTGGTATTGTTCGAATTCGACTAGCCGTCCAACGAGTTTAGCCAACTTCTTTCTACACTGAAACCAGTATGTACCGAAGTAAAAAGAAGCCGGGGATCGGTTGTCTAATCACACAGGTGGAAGTCGAAAGAGAGAGGGATCGTTTCGAAAAAGAACCCCTTGAAAACAGTTTCCTCGCGAGGTGATACTAGAGAAACTGGTTGAACAAATATTGGTCCCGAGACGCGGTCAAACAGCCTAAACGCGCCTTCCATGGGGCAGGAACACGTGTTCCCAGTCGTGGAAAGCGGCCACATCTGCACACAGCCCAATCATATATAAGAAGGAGAAATATTCCGCTGAACGTATACAGTTGACAAAATGTAACGAATGAAATGCACTAAAATTATTTCGAATACAGTGTAACGCGGATCTAAGCAAATAAGGGGGAAAACTAGGAGGAGAAGCGAAATCGACGAAAGATTTTTTAACATTCGATTTCGTATATTTGTGTTGACAAAAAACTGATCAGAGTGGAAAATTATTTTGACAAATATCGAGAGGAGGCGAAGTCGGCCAATCGACGGTGTAGGTTTGCGTGCACGTAAAACGTCGGGATTCTTTGTGATCGCTTCTCGAGAACCGGTTTGAATCACGCAGAAGAGGGCTTATGAAGTGAGTCGAATGTGAATCGTGTTCGTCTAATAAATGGACTTTTGTCGACCAGCTCGATAACGACGATCTAAGAGCTTTCCGTCTGCTGTGACACGTCGCTCTGACACGTATTATGCAACTATTCCAATGTTTTAAATATTTTTTTTTTAACGCCAAAATTACGACAAATCGCAGTAAAAAATTATACACAGGATGCGAATAGTGGAAGTGTTAGCAGACGTCAGATGATTTCTTCTAAAAAATAAAAAAAAAAAAAATAAGAAGATAGAAGATAAAACGTTTTCATATGAGACTCTGCTTTTGAGAAAATGATTTTGAAAATTTGTCAGGTATTCTTGGTAACTTGATTAATTAGCGACTGACTCAAACCATAATTGTACGAGTAAACAACGAAATAAAAGAAAAACGTGAAATAAAATTTATTCCTTTATAGCTTCATTTTCAAGAAGACAGAGCTCGAACATATTTAGCGAATAATGACAAACTTTTAAACCCGATGTCTTTGGAAACGAAGCATCATACGAACAAACCTTATTCCATGTTTTCTTCTTATTTTTTCATAAGGAATTACTTCGTGTTCGCTTACACACATTCGATCGCAAACTGTGTAGCAAAAAAATATAATATCTTTCGAGATAGCAAGCGAGATAGATACGGTTAATTTCATGCCTGCGCGGCATTAAGACAACGGCAATGCTTTAATTATTTAATTCAGTTTACGATGCATATAATTTTGCGATTCGTGTGTATGGGCAATTTACGGTGCACGAATAATTTTACGATTCGATGAAACGGCCTCTGATCAATCGTATCCTTTCCTATCGTTACGCGTTAATTTACTTTTATCCGTCTTACTGATGCAAGTAGTATATAGGGTGTCCCGCAATTTAATGTACAAACTTAGTGTATTCTATAGATAAAAATAAGAGTAAGATGTCACGTGGCAAGAAGTCCATAAATGCCTTATTAAAAAGTTAGTATAACAAGAATATTAAATGCGACAGATACGTATGTCGATACTTTTTCTCTTCGTTAGTTTAAATACAGGATAAGACAAGATACATAACGTTAAATGACATACGTAACGATGAAATTCAGTAGCACACGGATATAAACTTTGCATTGAGAAAGGCGGACGATATTTCAATATGCTCACATAAATATATATAGCTTCGCGTTTCACGTTATCGTTTTAATGAAACATTTATGAACTCCTCGCTACTTAGTCTTGCTTTAGTTTTATATCTACGTATAGAACGCACTGGCAATGTTTGTACACTGTATACATTTCTATTCACAAATATCCTTTTTCTCTACTACAACCAGCTTGCTCTATAGACAAATCTCGTACGAACGTTGGCTATAAATTTGCAATGCCGAATACAGTTCGACGTGTTTTTATCCTTGCTCGGTATTACTTCTCGACGGCAGCCAGCTGCCGGGAGCAGTCAATTTCATTACGTGTCGTCGAACTCTGCAGCTGGATTTTCTTGCAGGCACTCGCGCCCCTCTCGTCGAGCTTTCTCCCCCTGTCGTTAGCGAAAATTCGACCTTCAACGCGCCTCTTCCAGCCGTCCTAGTCTCCTTAACTTCGTCTTCAGCGGTGATCAAGATATGGATGACGATGACTATAAAAGGAAGAGCGAAAACTGCGCAAGGTGTAATAATACACCTGAAACGATAGCGAAGAAACAGTACGAGATATTATCAAACAAGATCCGAACTACGTTTCTAAATGTTTATTAATTATTTGTCGAATGTTTAAAAAAAAATGATTAATGACCCGATTTAAATTTCGTGTCCGTCCTCTTCAAGATAATCCCTTGATTTTGCATTGGTATAGCGATCGGGTCAGTTCAGCTATGTCCGAAATGATTTTTGGAAATCATTTGCCCCATCCGCGTCGACCGCTTGTTCCTCAGGGAGGAGCGCTTGCGAGATAATTTTATTAATATAGTTAAAACAGAGAGCTTCAATCTCATTTTTGGAAATATAGAAAGAAGTCGTAAGAGCTTAATATAAAAATTAATTACTCGTACTCACCAGATTTAGCTTCTTACGACTTCTTTCTATTTTTACAAAAATGAAATTAAAGCTTGAGGGGCACATTGAGAAAGGAACGCAAACTGGACAGCAACTGGCGTTCGACGCGGCTGGGAGAAACGATCTCCAAAAATCATTTGGAGCATAGCAAAGGGCCGATCTGATCGCTATATTAACACTATCACACCAGTCGAAATGACTGGTTTTACAATTTTATAAATATGCCAATCCCCGTTTAGGGATCACAGGCCCAGATGAATCAATGGATTAGATGGACCCAACCTAACCTCAAAAATGTACGACATAACGTAACGAATTCCTTTTGCAGGAAAGTAAAGAATCAATAAATATAAAAATATCCTATTATTACGTATTTCTTAATGTCATCTTGACTGGTTTTTCTAGAAGTTTTTTTTTTTTCGTTTTAACTGTAGGTAGTTTTAACGTTAATACAGGACGAGACCTATGGGATCCAACTATGGAGAACAGCGAGTAATTCCAACATAGAAATCCTTCAACGATTCCAATCAAGAACTCTAAGATTCTTAATAGATGCACCTTGGTATGTTAGCAACGAAACAATACACCGCGACCTTAAGATACCTACAGTTAAAGAAGAAATATCCAAATTCAGTAATAGATATAACATAAGAATTAACAACCATCAAAATCCACTAGTTAATTACGTGACATGACGAATCAGGTTCGCAGGCTAAAAAGACAGTAGCCATTAGGTTCAACTAGAATCAAACATACGATAATCATTTATTATTAACGTTATAGTACCACGCCAGAATAATTTACTTATAATTCTCAACGAGAATTGATTGTAAACTTTTTCCAAATAAAAAAAAATACAAGACGAGATCGTTTCGAATAGAACGACAGCCAAATTTTGATCGATTCATCGACAAAACTATTATCTTTCATTTAGAACATCTCGTATATCAAAGAGGTACAATTGATCGACGAAATTCATTGCTGTAGATTAGATGAAATTTTGGAACGCGCGCGTTCCTCCGATTGTTTCCGAGAATTTGTCAAAGTGAAAAGATTCAAAAAGAGGCTCTTTGCATCGTATGATGAGAACTTCCAGGTGGACCAATAATTCGCAAACAGCGGGAAGTCGCCACTTTTCCCAGCCGAAGAAATACTTTTGTCAAAAGGGAATGGAAAGACCAGGGAATCGCTTTTGCGGTATTTGCAGGGTACAAGTGTAAAGCTGGTCGTCCCTTTGTTCTCGAAACTACCATTACAGCCAAGAAAAGAATCGATGCGTGTCGGACGGCGGAAGTATTTCCTGGCAGGTAGCTACGAATTTTTAGCGCCGACTCGATTACTCGGGCTTTCTCATGCTTCGATACCCTAACTATTCTTCTCCTTTGCCCTTTATTAACTTTTCCCTTCGCTTCACCTGCTTGCATGACACAACTGTCCGATCGATGCCACTTGCCATGGGCATTCGAATCTCAGCTTCGAAACGACTCTGTGTTTCTCAAGATCGTCGAAATTGAATAGGACTCGAATAGCCTAAAATTCTTGAAAGTTTCGACGGATACTGAATGTTCCATTGGTATTCGATATCTCGCAAGCTTTTTGATTATTTTTCTTCAAACAACGCTATTAACGTAAAATGTTGAAGAAAGTCCGGAAACTTTGAATTATCGTAAATACATTTATTTACGTGGTTCATCTTTACAGCTTGCAGTATACGTTACGAATGTATCGCTTTCGATAAAATCTTCTTACTAAACACGTGAATGATAGAAGCGTATTATTGTATTAATTATTAATTTATTTAACTATGACTATAAGATAAATCTTAAGAATTATATGCTTTATTATTATTCATAAACTTACAGCATATGCGTACTCGGAGGAAATTCAAAGTCGATATTCTCGAAAACAAAGCCTCGAGTGACAAAAATGTATTCTATATTTTCCACTTATTTTTTCATGTACCATCACCCTCTCCACGGTCGTACCATAGATACTGGGAGACCCTGTATAAAATACTACATCAACTTCACATAGGATTTCGTTATTCGATACGTAAAATGCATACTCGAGCGATAAGCAAATTTTTCCACGAATTTTCTCCCATCATCGGGAAATTTGTTCCTTTTTCTTTCATTTCAAACCTACTTAGACTTTCAAGACGTTCAAGACTTACAAGACTGTGTGAAATATCAGCGATATGTATATATCGATCGTCTACAAGCCGTTTAAGTTTTGTAGGTCATCAATGTCGTAACGAATGATCGCGTAAATAGATTTCCGATATCTTGAACTTTCCAGATTTTCTTTAACATCTTCTGTCAACGATACTGTTCGGATCGAAGCATTCAAAGCGCTCGTAAAATATCGATTAAACGCCAACCTTTCAAAACTTACGAAAATAACAAAGAGCCCCGAGACTTTCACGAGCTTTTGGGGTATGAAAACCTACTCGAAGAAATTCGCATTTTTCGCCATGTAAAGTAAAGCGATGCGATTCGAAGCGCTTGGCAAGCCATCGCTAAGTACCGCAGTGAACTTCGTAGCCGTCTCGAAACTCGAAAATTATTCCAAGAAGAAATACCGATTCGCTACCGTGATACGCCGACAATTTTTTCTCCGTGCTTCTAACGAAGAACAGAGCAAAGGGGGGAAAAAGAAGTCGACTCCGACGACGTACGTTCCACGAGAACAACTCAACCTTTCAACGTACACAGGGAATGTGTAAAGCACGTATACGTCGAACGTCGGTTTCACGGTCGTGAAAACACAAGACATCTCACGGCAGATCTTTTCCCATGGCCGCGGTGCTTACCGGCTACTTCCTCAACGGGCCATACTTCCGCCGATAATGTTCGCGATCCGGGGATTACTCGGGGGTATCGAACGATGTTACGTTTTTTCTTCTTCTTTCTCCGCTGTTGTATGCAAATAGGTCACGCAATTTCTCTCCCCTTTCCATGCATCTGTGTAACGATGACCCTGATGGAACTATTATGCGAATAAATCGCGGCCTACCAATTTAAAAAGAATATAAACGCAATTCACAGACAAACGCTTCGGAGACGGCTATTATTATCCGGAGCTTTTGTAAGCGTTTGTGGAGCAACATTTGCATGCGAGATTTTATTGCGACATCGAAACAATGTGAAATAGCTAACGGGTTAATAGTATTCTTCGGCCAATAAGCAAATATCGGTCTTAGAGTGGCGAAAGGATGCACCAACGAATCGCATTGTTTCGATCAAACGATTTCGTCCGACTTTGCGATATCTTTCCATCGATCTACGCGCCAGCCTTTCAACGAGCAAGTTCCTCTATTCCCAATAATAATTCCTTTGAATATTTAATAAATAGAGAAAGAAAAAGGCAGATATCCACGAAACAGACTCGAACGAATTTCTTCATAATATAGAAATTACCGAAATACGTCGGTCGCTCGTCACGACGGCAAAACGTTTGAGAAAGCGGTGATCTTTTCTTCGACCTCTCCTCTCCTCTCCCTCTCTTTTTCTCTCTCTCTATTGGTTACATAACCGATAAAAAGTTTAAACAAGGCCACGTGAATGAGAACACTGGCCGATGTGCGAACAGGTATCACGCGCTGTTCCGATAATGCGCTCCTTTTCCTTTTTTCTCGTCAGATCCGAAATACAGAGAGCGTCCGAAAGTTACGTACAAGCGGGTATCAAGTGATTCCTTATGACAAAATGAGAAGAAAGTATAGAATAAAATTTGTTCGCATGACGCTTGGTTTTTGAGAAATTTGAATTTGGGAATTTGTCGAGTATAGCTGAACATGGGTAATTTCGCACTGAATAGAAGAAAATAATCGATAGGACGTTGTTCCACGCGTGAAAATAAGTAAAAAATGTAAGATAAAATTTGTTGTGTTGTAAAAATAAGAAAACTGAGAAAAATACATTTAAAAATTTATCACACGCGTGAGGCAATTCTTAACTAAAAAACATGTTCAGACTCTACTTTCGTGGAAACAGAAAAATCTGATTCCACATTTTTTATTCGTTCTCACGCGTAGGATAACAACCTGCTTTCGATTCAAGTTCAAGTATACGTGACAGAGACTCTTCATGGTCAAATTGTATTAATAGTAACATTGTAGATATTTTATTCATAGGCCAATTATCTATCTTGATACTAATCTTACCAGATCCAATCAAACGACCAGTTTCAAAATTTAATTTAAATTTGTACGCTCATCGTTATTTCGTTTGTTCGCCTAACTTTATGTAAATTCTTATATTATCTGATTACTCGATTTCTCAATTTTTGTTAATATAAGAATTTACATAAAGTTAGATGAACAAAAGAAATAACGATGAGCGTACAATTTTAAATTAAATTTTGAAACCGGTTATTTGATCAGACCTGATAATGATAGTCTTAAATGTTAATTTCTACTACGAGGAGACCCATCTTTTTTTGTCCTACCTACACTTTCAAGCGTCATTTACTTTCTGCCTTGCTTACTTTACTTTCTTACCATTAAGCTAACTGTTCTTCCAGTTGTAACTAACGATATATACTGTAGAGTGTACAGTCTGTATAAATAAATAAATAAATTAACACGTTAAATGCCATGGGGGTCACCGGTAACTGCACCAAGACTAGTACAAGACAAATACATAATTTGAACAAATTAACAGTAAAGTAAGAAATGGTAAATATTGTAACAGTTCTATGATTTATGAAAGGTCCCGGGACGTAACCACATAAAAAAGGGCATAACATATCTCTTGCAGGTAATATTTCAACATTATACGTATCCCATAATAAAACATTCATCGTAGCGTCACGGCCAAACTTTGTCAAACTGACCTGTTAATAAATAAATATATAAATAAAAGAGATTTTCTCAAAAACGCAGCGTCATACAAAAGAAATACTATTCTGTGTTCTTTTGTTACCTTTCTATGAGGAATTATCTCCTCGTTACCAACTTGTACATAACTATTGAATGCACATTGTACGCTTTGCTGTCTGGATTTTTGGTACGCCACAGCAAAAGGATCGGTTAGTACGGCTCAACTAGCTGCTGACAAAAACACCCTAAACCCAGGTATCGGAATTTTTGGCCTTGGAAATTATAGTTGGAATTTTTCCATTTCCTCTAACGATGGGCTCCCCTTCGTGACTGTATATGGAAAAACGTGAGGAGAATATTTTCTGTGGAAAAGGGCAACGTCAGATGGCATTGAAAGAAGTAACAATTTTCTCGTCAACCGAGGAACCAACAGTTTTACTCAAACCCCAGTTCATCGAAATGATTCGTATGCGGGTCTCAATTACGAATCATTGGAGAAGCTTCACCGAGAAGTAACTGATACAAGTGCCAGCAGCTCGTTTCGCTGTACAAAATTACTGTTATTGGCCCACGAAAGTATTTGAAATGTGAACATTTACCATAGAAAATTCGTCCACATTGTATACATTATACAAAACATTTTAAGCATTTCATTAGACTATAACAAGTAGACTGCGAATGTTTATGCAATTTTTAATTTTTATGAAAATATAAATAACAAATTTGCTTCATCTATTAAATATTATAAAGAGTACCGCATGTCTTTTTAACTTTAATTTATGTATTATATGAATTCTGTAGATTTTTTCAATTTTAAAAACAACTGTCACGATTTTATTGATTAAAATTTGAAATTCAATCTGAAAATGTACATAGGAACTACGAGATATTTATTGCAAATATATATTTAGTGAAAAGCGAGTACACAGTATGGATAACCATCTTAAACATGTAATAAGTTTAAACATGCCTCCAGCCAATATTCAGGTAAGTAATTTGCTGTTTAAACACTGAAACACTGAAAATCATGAAAAGCGAATAATCCTAAAATACTTCATTTGTTTACTTTCCTCCAATATTTTCTGAAGCCTGTTTATATGCAAAGATCATCGCTTCGCCGAAGACAAAGAGAAACGGCGCAAACAAATCATCAAACGACTCGTACGAAAACATTTAAAAGACGCACAAATGAACTACAAATGACACGAGTCGGTGAAGAGCGTCGACGTTACCGGTGACATAATTTTCATGGTTTGAAAATAAATCGCGAAGGACAGGCATCCGCGTGAAAACAAGTTCCGTATCGCGTAGAACAACGTGAAAGTCTTGTAGCCGTAAGAGGCGTACAATGCTGATTGTGCCGATCTAGCCACGTGTTTCCTGATACGATTTTCGCGCTATAAGGTTGAAACGATCGAGAGCACAGCTAGCTTCTTTTTCCTCTTGGCTCCAGAGATTACCCAACGAGGCCAATCAGGCTGGTAAAAAAAGAGTAACGCGTGGAACTTCATAGCGAGACGAGAAGATGAACCGCTTCCGCCTGAGCAACATAATCTTCGCTTTCCTTATCTATTCGGAAGAAATACTTTACCTTCCGAGCAGTGCGTCACTCGCTGCTCTTCAACGCGATACTTCTTCCAAACGAGATACTCGAATTATTCCCATTTTGTCACTTTTCTTCCCTACGTTAATAATACTTTATAATACTATAATTATACAATTTATCTTCCATAACAAAGAGCGGTAATGCAAACGATGAGTCATCGAGCAATTACAAAGATTTACCTCCTCCATCGTACAGCGTCCCACTCCTTAGGAACAACGTAACTAATCCTTTTCCTCTGTTTGTCGAAACTCGACGTGTCTAACGACGAAAAAAGAAAAATGGAAGACAGAAGAAGAAGAAGACACCTTGTCTGTTTTTCTCCAGTGTACACTAGCGTGCATAATAAACTAGACGCTCGCGGACTAGTCCAATCAAAACATTGGTATTTTCATAATATTTTCAACACTACGATAGAAGAATTATTTCTCTACTGCCAATTCTTTACTTCTTGGGATGCCATATGTTCTGGCTAAATTGTAACTGAAACAAGGAATATACCTGCATCGATCGAGTTACATTTACATCTCTAATAAATAATCGACGCTTCATAAAATCTGTAGAAACTTTTAAAACGTACTTGAAAGTACATATCCATCATTCTAAGATCTCAACATTTAACAGACACGCTTAAAGTCACTTAACTTGGCTATTTCCGTAGAAACAATTTTCATCTACCTTCGATGATTGCTTTCTTATTTATACTAATTAACATCAGCTATTATCTGTAACAATATCCACTATCTGTACATGATTGCCTGAAATAATATCAGAAGCGAGAATTAGATTAAGGAGCTTTACTTCAAATATATTTTATATAATTCCAATAGTCTGCAAATGTGTAAATACTTATGCACGGTAGTGTATCCTGTCGGGATGCTAAATAACGTGCAGATTAGTAGAGTGCATCCGACGAATTTGCTTGATATTAAAAGGATGGTGGGGCGTATCCGCGAGCGCATAGGGAGAGAGAGAAAGAGAGAGCCGGCAGTCTGCATCTTGCGATGGACCAACCGTAGAGATATACGTATAGCCGTGCTCTCCTCTCCTACCCGCGCTTTTCGCCGAGTATCGATCTGATATCCCTGCCGCCGCGCCGCGCCGGTCGACCAGTGTTTGCAAAAGAGCTATGAGCGTGTCTGCACTCCCTGACGCCGTATGCGCGTGCACGCTCACTAACGCACGACAAAGCTGTCGTTAGTGGTGGTGCGCCTCGGTTCTTGCCTGCCGCAAGACAGTTTGAAAATGCACCGAGCCACTACAGCCTTCCTTCTTGATTCCTGATACACAGCTTTTTATCCCTGTCAACCGTTCGATCGATCTTGATTACTCCTCAAATATTTTCTACAAACCAAATATTTCATGAATATGATTTAACACTTCGATTATTCTGCGCGGTAATTCTCTAACGGAACAGTGTACCCTCTTATCCTATAGCAAGAAATTTATCGCTATCTTTATGCGCGTGTATCAGTTGGAAATAGACTGAGAAATAGCTTGCGAGAGTTGGAATTGATGGGATCAGAAACACCTCGTATCGCTTCGAGTCTGTGTACGTAGCAAACAATTTCAAATCAGGTTTGATTCTTGACAAAGTTTGAGTCTTGACAAGGTTTGAAACGAAAGAATGAGAATGGGAAAGGTTTCCTGATGATTGAGACAAAAATTAAAAAAAAAAAAAAAAAATAGGCTTATTGCTTATGCGTGTTATTTATTGAGTAATGAAAATCCTATTTAAAATCAATGTAGTATTTTATATAATATATGTAATAAGTAGTAAAAGTTAAATAAGTTAGTAATTAAATAATAAAAATAATGTTTTTATGCAACAAGATTCTATACATTCTATACAAGAACTGATAATGTGTACTGCAAGCTATAAAAATGAGAAAGGTAAACACGTGTATTTATGATACTGTCTGAATAAAAATAGTCGGAAAAAGATATCGCGTATGTACTCATCAAACTTGCCAAACCCGTCGAAACTCTCAAAACTTCCAGAAATTTTAAATAAATAAATGTATATATTATATCTTTATAGATATATTATTTAATTTCAAATAGAAATTCGAAGTGATTCGAATATTGACAGTCTTGAAAAACATCGAATCGTTTCGAAGTTGAGACTCAAATGCCCATCACTAACTGGAAAATTAAGTTCGTAGTAGGTACTCGATACGATATTGCACATCGACGACGAAAAGAGAGGGAGAAAGACACACAGATCGAACGCGGGAACCTCATGTACACGTGGACGTGTGCCAATGGCAAATTGGCGCGAAAAAAATCTCTCTCGGTTTATCGTTACGGGCTCTATTTCATTCGTAATCTTCGTATATCCTCGACGACTTAGAAACAGTTTTGATACATGGAAGATAAAATGGCAATAATTAAAAAATGCGTCAGTTCTTTTTTGACCTTCGATAAAAACTTTAAGCGTGAGATAAATTCGACCAAAGTGCTCCTTCTATTTGAATCATATTGCTTTCACCAAGAGAACCGATTCAGTTTCTTGAAATATTTCGCGTGTTGCTACGAATGGCACGCAATCTGCATTCGGCAAAGCGAATTTCTCTGAACATACGTAAGCTACAAGTTGTTGCGTGTTTTAATATGGGAGCGCAAAATCGATTCTTGATCTCTATTAGATTTAACCGTAATAGACCAGCAGAGCCACCATGAAAATGAAAACACGTGCGAACGAATAAACACTTTTCAATTTGATGGTATTTTCTACTGTTTACTAAAACGTGTAAAGAAAAATTCATCGCGTTATCGTTATTTCGAAAAATTACGTTACGGGAGAGTTCTGCTTGATAACCGTAGGAGAAGCGAGGCTCTAAGCATCGCATGAAACCGTAATTCACCAACTTTTTTTACGGTTATCTTTTCACATCTTTTAAAACAACTTTCTAACGCGTCCTAGAGGCACTCTCTCAGTTTCGTTTCTAAACAATGGTGCGAATCAAATGTTCATCTCCGACGATCCTTCGGTAAATAGAAAAAAACGAGGCAAAAAATCGTTGAAACGTGTAATTACAATGTTTTTAGTAACTGACGAAAACGGATTCCGATTTACTTGTGACGTGCCTAATTTGGAGTTTGTAAAAATGCTTGTTTCGCTACATGTGTTAGAAAATAAAATAATAAATTAAAATAAGTGAATCGATATTAAGCGTAATTGTACTTTTGATTCGTAAAACGATTACATTTGTTCGAAGCATATTGATAATGAAAGGAAAAGGCATGAACACGGGCAGCACCCGGTCATGGCATCGATTCAATTGCCAAGAAACAAC
The DNA here is from genome assembly GCA_936014575.1 of Bombus lapidarius. NCBI lineage: Eukaryota > Metazoa > Arthropoda > Insecta > Hymenoptera > Apidae > Bombus > Bombus lapidarius. The sequence goes on from CAKXZU010000050.1 coordinate 1,822,195, forward strand.
TTTTCTTTAGCGCAATGCAGAAGAAAAAATACTAAATGAAAAAAAATGTATTGACGCGAACGAGGAAACTCTTCTCAGTGACAAATAATAATAACTCGTGAACACGAAACATGGCGAGGTAAATTTCGGTCGAGCCTGTAGGATATTTCCTGCGGTGGGCATATGGCGAGGGGTAGAGTTCCGAGAAGGTTCCCACGGTCAATAGCTTTCGTGGCGGTGAGGCTTGAAAGTGCTCGAGGGGCCCTTCCTACTACTCGTTATTCCCAATATTTTCAAAAAATCTCCTTTTCTGAGACCGCAAATCGACAAAAACCAATAAATCTTCTACGAATGATATATCATTACGAACATTTACTAACATTACAATTAGTTCATTATACATTCTTAATAACATCGTGTAAATCTTTTTTTCTTTAAAATCAATAGATTATTTCCCATAGATCCTTCTAATCCCAGCTGAAAACGAGGGCTTTTAATTGCTACTCCTGTTATTGATTACTTGCCGCCAAGTCGAGGGAAACTTTCGGCTAGCTCCGTTAATTATTTTAAGCGTAGACTGCAACCAACGTTAATAAAAAAAAAATAACTCCGTTATAATAAGCTTTTTAACCACGAATCAATAAGTCTCGATATACACTGTGTAAATCGCTTAATTTGTTAATCTTTCGCCATCTTTGGTGGTAATTCTTTCTTGATGACCATACGTAAAACGACATTGTGCAACATGCAAACGTCGATTAAAGCAGTAAGCGGTATAAGATTTTAATTTGATGTGCAATTAGAGATCCATAATTTATGTGGACACGAATATCGTAAATTACTTACAAATTAATTCTTTTCGTTAAAAATGATTTATCAAAAAGAAGAAAATACTAGTACGAAAATAATTTTTGTGCACAATGATTATTCCCTCTCTCGTCGCTAGCGAACACGACCCCGAATCAAAATGACGATTCGTCGTACGAGTGCAAACGTGACATTGCACGGAGTGCATTGAGCGGCAAAACAATGGCTTTCATCACCGGAAATACATGTTATATCAGTGAGGTTTCCCGGTAATACACTCACTCTCTTCCCGCCGAAAGTTACGTCGAGGTCCATTCTGCTTACGATGAATCACTCATTCAGTTCGATTTGACACACGAGCCAGCCAACCGATTGTTTATTTTTTACGAAGCGTTGTACGCTTGATAAATAATTGCTATGGTGATGTGCTCACGGCCGCCTACGCTATCGAATCGACGGAGCGCGGCAAATGTATGAATCTCGTGGCCGATCGTGAATTTATCGTGTCCAAGCGGTCTAAAAATACCGGCAACGCGCAGGGGCAAAAAAAGAAGAAAAATATCGTCGAACCGCTCAATTACTGACAGATTAATCCGCTGCTATTAACAGTCGTGTGCAAACACGAACGTAAACATAGATGTATCGTAATACTCAATAAACTCTGTGCAGGAAGAAAGGTAGAAAAAAAAAATTAGAGTTGAAAGCATCATGACTGCCCCCTTGTACCTTGACACTCGAAAGCTAGAATGGCTCGGCGGGCCGGCTAAGCCGAAATATTTTTTCATAATTTTTCGTTGAGGCTTGCATGAACGGCACGTAAATAAAGCGTAACTAGACCTACCGTGTATTTGACAATCCTTAAAGCACGTCGTCCTTGCGGGCAAGCACCACTTTCACACATATATTTACAAGAGAATTATGCGATTTTTGGCAGCGACCATGTATAAACGGACACCGACACAAGACCCCCTTTACGGAACTGAAGTAACGTTGACGGGAGGCTCGTGAACAAAGACCACGCACGATTTCAAATCTCGTCCTGACGATTGGCCGGCCGCAGTCACGTGGCTTTGCCGCCCTCTCCTTATTGGCTGTTCACTACGGGTTGCGAGGACATTTTAAACGATGTACTTATGCACATGGCTGACAAAGGGATACGCACCAGGGAATTTTCTTTTCTATTTTTTTACAGAATTATTATCTCCATTAAATGTAATAATTTTTTACTAATAATTATTCGTTAAATCGGCAATCAATCAATAGACACTGCAGTAACCGTGTTAAGAATGGCAAACAATTGTACGACTTCTCCCTTACCTTCCCCACTTCAAAATGGCCGAATCCAAACAATTCACAGAAAATCATTCACTCTCGTTATATTTCGATATGTTTTAATTTCATGTGCGACTTAAAAAAATCTTAATATTTTTTATCATTCCCTAAATGTAAAATATTTTACAATCTATGCTGGAAACGCGAAAATCATTCGTGACAGTAAATCGAAAACATTGGACGAGTCCATCGTTCTAATTGGGAGGGGAGCGCGGCAGTCCCGTCAAGAATGAACCACAGCAATAATGGCGGGAATATACACATACGCATACATATTTATCGACTTTATGTGGAAAAACATAAGTCAACGTTACCCTGTGAAACAGATTTGTACGCACTGTATCGAATTAAATATGACACTAACGTATATCAATATGATTAATTTGTTGCAGAATTTTGGGCAAAATATTAATTCTTTAGCCCATAGAGATCAATAGCTTTGTTATATCTATTTTTTTTTAATAAATACATATATTTGAGAGTCGTTGATGATCTCGCAGTCAATGTGATATAAAGCGCAGAAGAAAAAGAAGAAATATATTTGTTGTATTGTGCATAAAAATATATAATTACCATAGACATAGTTTTTGTCATGGTTTATATAAAATATATTTAATTATTTAAACATTTATGTATATATGTGCATTATGTATACATAATATATGTATATAAAACTTTTTTCAGCAATTCTATGCTTTGCAGATAATAAGGAACATTAAATCCTATGGTCTCAAATGCTGCTACGTACAATTATACAATCAAAAATAAAACATATTCATTGTTTTTTAGTATGGTACTTGACCTGTTATAACATAACTTGTACTTAAAAAAATAGTATCGATTGTTTTCGTACACTGAATAATATATTTTGATTTCAGTTAGTTCACTAAAGAGATTGATAAATGCATTTCCCAATACCTGATTCAGAATGATTTGACTGTTGTGTTTTGTTCCTCTCGATGAGATCTTCTTTTCGTTACTCTTCAACGACGCACTTCGTTTCTAAACCATTTGTTCATTTTTCTACATTCTCTCAGTCTTGTTCCAAGTTATTCCTTAATCATCGAGACCAACTGCGTGTTAATACATTTACTTCCACTAGACAGTTATGGCTTTCTATAAATCTTTCAATTAATAACAACTTGATAATAATAAAAACATATTTTTGTAACAATTATAAATATTTGAAACATATAACTTTCTAAATCTTTATGAATTATTGCACTATGTTTCGTTCATTCAGGAACGTTAGTAAACTTCTGCACTTCTTAACTCCTATTATTAATCTTAATTTTTGACTTTGGTATTTGAAATAAAGGTACACAATCTTAAAAAGCGTGTGATGTTAGAGACTTAATATCATCTGGTTAGATATTTGCTACTGCTTGTATTATTTTCATATATATATCAATGCCCTTTAAGAATATATCTTTGTTCAGATATTCATCGTGATCGTGAAGAAGTATTTTCGTTTTATTCATGGGTGAAAAACCAATGGAAGGTATCCCAACCTGAGGTAGAAAACAGACTTTTAAAAATTTGTTTATCGTTTTACACCATTGAAAGTTGACAGAATATCGTTTACAGTTTTATACCAATAAAAAGTTAATAGAAGGGATATTTACCTGTCTTATATAGCGACTGTCTGTTCCGCCTGGAAAGATCCCTATTTGCAACTTTATTTTAAGATCGTCACAGGCTTTTTTAAAAGCGATCCAGAAGGGATTAGAATCGTCTAACTTTGTGTTCTCGATCTTGGGATCTTTTTGTTCGAACGTATACGTAACATCGGCACCAGCTTCCTCACACCATCTTTTGATCATAGCTTCGAACTCGGTGTGATCGACGGAAGGCTCAATTCGAATATCAAAAATTGCCGTTAACGAAGTAGGTACTACGTTTGTTTGCACGCCACCCTGAAACAAATTATATTTTTCCATTATTAGTACAACACGGAATATTCTACTTCGTTGTTTTTAAACATCAAAATTTAAAAAACTGACTCACTGTGTAATATTTTCCTAAACGCGCAGACATGTAATATTTAAAACACAAATTAATTATGCTTCTTCAAAATATAAGATAAAAGCATGAATAAATAAAATTATAATGTGAATGATAAAATATAAGCCAAGCAATAAATCCCCAAAAACTATATACCTTCAGTTGTGTTAAGTTTATGGTTGTAACATCGCCAATCTGTACTTTTGGATCTTTCAACTTTTCTTTCTCCTGAGCTCTATAGTCCATAAAACGATCAATTATAACTCTTATTTTTTCACCAGCTGTATTATCATGTAAAATGGATCCATGACCGGGAGTACCCTTACATTCTACTTCGACATGCCAAATTGCTCTTTCACCATAAAACATATAAAAATATTCTTCGGGCGAAGCTACACCTTCATCCAGAGAGAAACCAATATTTAACTCTTTGAAGTCCTTGGTATGTACAAAATCTTTCATGCCAAGATCTCCTCCTATTTCTTCATCAGGTACAAAGGAGATATGGATAGTTCTCTTAAAATGTTGTTTAGCAAGTTTTAAACGGCGAATTGCTTCCAAATATTGAATTCCAACACATTTCATGTCTTGGCTACCACGAGCATAAATGTTTCCTTTTTCATCCATATGAGCACTAAAAGGTGCATAGGTCCATTTATCCTGAAAAGTTTTATTTGTTAATTATATTTATTCATTTAGGTTTTTTCTTTAATATTAATTTCTCAGGTCTGGTATTAGTTCACTGTTCCCTCATGTTTGATGCACTGATGTTTATAACTTTCTCAATACGTTTCTCATACCATACCAATATGTTTTTCATACCATAAGATAGACTGAAAATCACTTTGTGGTAATGAAAGGTTTGGTAGCGAAAATACTTGTTTATTTATAAAATACCAAACAAAAGTCAATCGCTTTGCAGACCATACGAATGGAATAACAGAATTCTGAGAAATTAAAAATTAACACATTTACGTTATCATACGTACTTCAAATACAGGTACAACATCCATGTGACTATTTAATAGAATAGCTGGTTTTGCTGGTTCTGTTCCTATCCACGTTATGACAACAATTGGTTTATTCGCCTGGACATGATACACCTTAATAGGTAAATTGAGAGATTCTGCCTGTTTCCGAAGGAATGCAACACAATCATCTGCGAAATGAAAGATTTGAATTAGTATCAATTAATTAATATCATATATCTATATTTAACACAAAGATGTCAAATCATCCTATTATCTAAAACTGGAGCAAGAATTTCTGAAATTCTTTTACATATCGGTTACCTTATTTTGTTTATAATAAACAAAATTATCTTATTTTTCGCTATGTTCGACATTTCTTACGAAGAGATTTACGAAGATACAAACAGTTAATTACTCCTGACGTAACTGCTTTGATAAATTATAAAATCCAATATTTACAGCGCAATCATCGTTCCGACGACTCGTTATCGTCGGTAAATTGAATTAGATTGAATAGACATAAAAAACAAACAATGCAATACGAGAATTAGAAAGAATTTCTAATTACATGTAATTTAGGTCAGTCACGAATCGTACTTGCGTAATGATCATATCCAAGCCAAATTCATCCAAGCTAAATTTCAAATTTTTGTCGGAAAGTAAAACAGAAGTTCGGAGATGATTTTACAAAAGGTCTAGAGACACACCGTCAGTTGGATAAAAAGATACAGAGATAGAAATAACATTCCACACAGGGTGGGGCATGCAATGGCTGGATAGCGTCTCCGACGCTTCGAAGTTGGATTGGTTGGGCTAACTGGCAGATCCGTTCTGTCCCCATGTGAAAACGTGCGAGCATCGTGAATTAACGTGAAGGATTTAACATGCAAACCTAGAAATTCTGTAGTACACCAGAAATACGTAATTTGTTTAATAAGGAAATGACGGAGTCCGTATTCCGGCACACAATATGCGTGCATAATTTTTACATGACCGTACGTGCTTAAAGGTACACGCGTGATGAGTGAAAGAGTATTCGCGTTGTTTATCGTGGCAAATAAATCAGGAAAATACAATTAGAGATCGAATATGTAAAATTGCTTACCGTAATTGATGTTTGGTTGGACAGAAGGTATCCGCAAATATTCGCGAAAATTTTCTACAGCTGTTGTGTTCAGCTGAGCTTGCGAGGACGAAGACATTGTACCGTCTGCTGATCGTCGCGTCGGATGCCGCTTAGTCGACTGTCATACCTAGCACTCATAGCAGACGCCTGCCGCTTGTCTCGACCAATTGCCGGTGATTATCGCTAGTGACGTAAACAAAACTCGATCAATCGAAATGCGTGGACAGGAATGGCGGTTTCGCAAGCGTTTCTTTGAAAAAATAGATAAGATTAGAAAACGAAAATATTTTGTTTGATCAATCAGTACGTCCTTTCTGTGCGGAAAATTTTTGCGATAAACCATCTGATAACAGTTGATGTACGATATGGTATATAAGAAATTTGGACACTCAGTACAATTGAATCAGGACATTGATATTTTTACTATATTTGGAATGTTACGGTAGAAGAAGGTTTCTCTACTATTAATTCTTTAGTTCGTGGCGTAAATGGGATCAAGTGTTCTGCTAAATTAAAATTGAATCAAGGGATATACTTGTATCAATCACATTTCATATTTATCTCTAATAAATAACTGACACTTTTTAAAATCTATAGAATTTTAAAATGTGGTTGGAAACACATTTGTATTCCAATTATTTTAACATGTCAACATTGAATAGATACACTTAAAGTCAATTATCTTAGGTGTTTTCGTAAGAGCAATTTTCATCCACATTTAATTATTGCTTTCTTATTTATGTCAATTAATATAAACTATTTTTTTTATCAATATCTACTAAATCGTATATAGTTATCTGAAATAAAATCAGAGACGAAAATTAGATTACAGAGCTTTATTTGGTGTATTTCTTATATGTTTGTAATAATCTGAAAGTGTCCAAATACTTATGTAATGTACATGTACAGTAGCTCACCAAAGTATTCGAATACTTCTAGAAACTTTTTACTTATATATTTTACAAAACATTTTGAAATTTTATTATTATTATAACGAGAGACGTTATTATCGTAATTATATTGGTTAAATTTGAAACGGATCGAACTATTTATTGGAAGCATATATTACACTATATAAATTAAGCATACAATTCGCTATATTAATAAGCCAGAATATGTAATGAGACGATCTTTAACGCTATTTGTATATTTAAGACTGCTATTCATACTGTATAATAATATTTCATTAAGTTTACGTTTGCAATAGATGTCTTGTAACTTCTAAGTATATTTTCGGATTGATTTTAAATTTTATTGTTATAAATACGATAGTCATGTCTCATGATAATGCTAATGAAATTTCCAAAAGTTCCGTGTAATGGACATAATATACTCATCAAAATTTTCTATAATAATAATTCTAGTTCTATATATCCTAGTATTTTCGTGAGCCACTGTACGTATACGACGGTTGATCTCATTATCAGATAACGGACCACATATATAAAGATGATGATCGAAAAACAAACTTTGAATACACGTGGATACGAGAGAGGATACGAGAGATCAAGGTTGATACACATGGAAAGAGATCGTTAAGACTTGTTAATTCGTAAAATGTATTCCGATTTATTAAATTTCATGTATGCCTAAATATGAGCTCTTTACACGTTACGCCATAATATTATATTCATATAGAGGTTGATATCGGAGAGCTTGTTACATCCAATAATCGATAGTACGAATTAAATTATTATACAATGTAGAATATACTGCAACGTGGCTAATAACTAGGCACATACATGTAACAATGAATTGCAAATAAAAAAATTATGTGTTCAGGTATAATTATAGAGACGAACTTTCTCTTTTATATATATATGTATATGTATATATATATGTGTATGTATATATATATATGTACATATAATAATAATAATAATATAATAATAATAATAATAATAACTACTACTGATCTGTTTTATTTACAACATTGAAACTATTGTACTAACGAGTTTTTTGCTAAGTTTTTTGTCTTCTCATCTCTATAACACGGCTTACTTATATCTTTATATGTAGCAACAGAACGCCTTTGTCACTTTATCAGAATGTCCATTATACAGATAGGTTAGAGCAATCAGAGAGAGAATTATACAACGAATAGAATACATTATAAAGCTGAACGTATGTGTAATCGCAAAAAGCAATTTCATTACCATTCTTCTGTTTTTTTGTTACTTTTCCTTTCAATTTCCGTTCTCTGTTTTTTTCTGTGGATTTTTCCACTCACCTCTTAATAGATGTTTCCTTTTTTCTTTCGAAAGATCTCAAAGGAGACATTCATACTTAAATTTATCTTACAAAAGTATGTACAAGTTTCACAGTACTGCCAACCAGGTGATGAACATAAAGCTATACACACCCTTATCTCACATTCGCACCTGGTTAACACAAGTAACTTACACTAGTATACATGTTTATTACAAAATATCGGCTAAAGTATAAAGGAATACCAAATGCCAAAAATATCGCTCGTTTAGCTCTCCCCATAGCGTTTTTTCTTGAATTGCAAGTATTTTTCCATGTCATTATTTTGTTTATGCTCCTTCTCTTTTGTTTTCTTTTTTTTTTAATAAAATCTGCAGTCAAATAAACACAAGTTAAACAGTAAGTAGTTGAAGAACTCGATACACTGTAGTTTTATATTTTTTCTATTACTAGCGAAATCCATAGAATGCAGTGGGATTTCAGTAAAATTCATTCTTCTGTATTCCGTTTTTTTTTTTTAATATCTTATTCCCTAGTTACAGATCTCTCTAAACTTTAATGTCGTGTTTAAAAATTTGTGTTTTAAGCATGTTACAACAGTAAAACGTGGCTTTGTCGTTTGCTAAAACCTCGCATTTTTTGTAACTACATAAATTTACCAATTGTGATCACTTTTTGACTATTCGTTTGAAACTGAATGAATATGTAAAAAAGTGATGAACAGATCGATCTGTTGGCTCGTGAAAACTCTTCGAGGAACTATATGTATATGTATTAAATATATTTTTCATTTATCCGAAACGTTGTTATCGAAATCTTAAATTGTACATAATTTCTCATTTCATCGTTATTAGAAAATACTTTATTTTTCTTTGTCTGTGCGAATAAGTAAAATTTAGTACCTCGAAAAGTTTTCTAGGTCAGTTCTTAAACATCAAGTATATCGATCAAAATGCTTTTCTTTCTCTAGTACTGTGTTTAATGTTTGATTCGATAATTGCTTCCTATATACTATGATGTTTATAATTGTTGTTGCACATGGGAAAAGATCAGCGGAAAGTAAGAAATATTTATGGCCTTCAGATTCAGCAAAGTTTAAACTCTTTTCAGCTAGAAATTTTCCCTTCGACCGAGAAAAGTAATTCGTTGTGTGTATTTCTTTTGGGTAGAATGTTAACCATGAGTCTAAAATCTGCGAAATATACAAAAGCCGGACAGTTATAACTCATATTACAACGAGGAACTCCCAATAAGAAATCGTAATTAATTAACGCATTTAATATATATATATGTACACACGACAAATACGCGAGAATTCCGATATGAAATCTTTGTACAACACGCTAATCTTAAATTACACCGCTGTGTACACTGGGAGAATTGTCCTTAATCAAATGTACCATTTACATTCGTCAAATAAAAATACAACAAAATTAATGATCACCGGACTAAAAAGGAAGAAAAGAAAATAACGAAAATAGATTTACAACACAAATAAATAAACTTTTAGAAAAACAAAAAATTAGATATCTTTTTTAATACGCGTATAGAACAACTAGAACAATTTACAAATTTCGAGAACGAAAAAGATGCACTCTACCTATGTATTCGTTAATTCGTTTTCTCACTTTTTCGTTTACAAAAAATAGCTTACGATTCTCCTGTCATACTAATTTCTTCTTTCTTACTGCAGCTTATATTCTCTTCCTCTCTCTCTCTTTCTCCCTCTCTCTTTCTCTCCCACTCTTTCTCTCTTTTATACATTCTTTCTCTAAATCGCCTCTTAAAGAGCTTTGTACTTCAGAATGAATGTTTAGTTTCAGGACTTCCACAGATCGTCAAATAAAACATATTTGTCGCGGAGACGCCTCTCAGTATCAACTAAAAACATGTTGTACTGTCGATCGTGTTATGGAAAAACAACGAAGAGAAATTAGAAAATTTGAGCGCAAAAGAACAATTCTTAAAAGAAAAGATGTGTCAGATTCTTAGCAGGAGGTACAGAGTGACGAAATCGATACGTGGGAACATTCAGTCTAGGGCCTGTATAATTTTACCCTAAACAGGCCTGTTTCCTTCCCATACAATCGTCACAATGGAATCAAAAAGCGAAAACTTCAATTGTCCCATAATAAACCTGGCACTGGACAGTGATATCACCACTTGAATTTATTATTTACTTTTCCTAAAATTCCGATCAAGCCGATACTCTTTCCTTTTTTGTTCTTTCTATTAAGAAAAAAAAAAGAAGAAAGGAAAAAATAAAACATGAAAATAAAAATAAAAATTGCAACTCACAGCACAGTGTTTGAATTTTTTCTGTATCTCTCCCTCGATCTTTAACTTAAATGTACATTTCGATACCGTTATATTATGCATATATGCAAATGATATTTACAGAAAAATCGTATAATATTGGTATGCACATTTTGTGTATCTGTTTTTGTGTATGTGTGTATACATATATAATATATATAATTGTCAGATGTGGGCTCCGAATATCACGATTATCGTTCGGATTAATTTCATCTTTGTTACAATTTCGCCACAATTGGACTAGTGCTATATATAAACGCTTTTTAGGGCACCACTTCTCCGATATAAAAAGTGTACGCGGCGTACGATACACTTTTGGCCATAATGCTTAGATGCCAGTAGTTTCCTTAAACACGGTCGTATAATGCGTGAGAGCACTACGTTTTATTTTCTTTCATTCCTTTCGATTTCTTTTTTTTCTGTTTAAAATACTTAATTATCACTTTAGGCCACGCGAATTCCATCGAGTGCGTCTCCGAAACCATCAGTAGTATTAATATTCCTTGTTTCTTCTTTCACAGTCAACGATGTACGCGCATTAACGTTTTTGATACAAGAGAGAACAGTGTAGCACCTGGTATCACGAATCTCTTCTGATTTACTGTCAGTTGCGTGCGCGAATCATCATCTTATCATATAACCTAAATACCCTTTTGCTAGAACACGAGTGACGTTAAATAGAAGAGATCGTGAATTTATATTCTGTTCCACTCAAAATATCTTGTTTCACCCCCTTCCCTTCTCTCAGGCCAGGGAGGATAACTTAACACTTTAATCTAATGGAATTAAGCGACCAGCTGCGAGTTTCGCTTTTGTTCGAAACCAATCGACAAATTAACTCGCGATCCGACGAAGTCTAATAAAAATTTTTCCAGCTAAGAACTTTTCGACAGCGCTACCTTTTATGTGGGTTAAGACCTTGGTGCCGGGTGATTATAAAACTGTTTCTGTGATTGGCCAGATGGAGGATACATTTGATTTCCAGGTGGCGGTGTAACAGGCGTGTACTTGGAGATCGATACTGCTGTGGTAGACGGCGGAATAAACTGGGGAGGATACGGATTTGAGCCTGGTGGTGCTTGAGACGCTTGGGGTACTAAAAATTGTTGTGGCTGTTTATTCGCAGATGTCTGAGGTGTAGCGTTCGAATAGACTTGTTGCGAAGAATTCTGTGGAACTGTGAAGTTTGGGTACTGAACGGGACAAGGTTTAGCTTGGAACTGAGAATAATGGATGGATGCAGATCCTGGAGGAGGTATATAGGGTTGAGGAGGCAATTGAGGTACCGGGTAACCTGGTGGAGTATTTGATACAGTAGGATGAGGCGGAGATGTTTTACGCGCTTTCAGTATTGCCTCTGCCGTTAAACCTGTAACGATTTACAGTCATGTAAAAAGTAATGAAATGGCAAAAGAGAATAGTAATATTTACCATGTTTGCGAGCTCTTTCCTCTTCGTCGTCGCTGAGGAACAATCCAAATTCTCGTTTCAATCTTTCTGTAAGATTTTCTCTTTGACGTTCAACTAAAGTTGGCGCGGCAGACCAACCAATTGTTCCTTCCTCACCACCTATAAGAGTATAAAATGTTTTAACAAAATATTTTATAATTTTTGACGCTTAAACCTATTGTTATTATCTCAACCTTAAACCTCTTAGTATCCTCTATATTAACCTTTCTTTTCCTCGCCTTCCGTGTTCGTGAAAAGCGGTAATGTGGTTAAGGTCGGTACATCAAGAGATAATGAGATTTTGGAACCTTCCTCATCGGAACTGAGCGACGAAGTTCCACTGCTCGCACTGTCTGATCTACCTCTAGCTCCTCCCTTATCTGTTGTAGAAGCATCACTTGACGGTTCAGGTTCTGGAGGCGTGCCAGACGATTGCTGTTTGCGTTTACGGTATTCTGATATGGACAACTAGAACAGCAAATTACTTTTGAATAAACAAGAAACACATGGTAGAATAACTTCGAAGTAGAAATTTTATTCTATAGTTATTCTAACCTTTCGTTTAACAGGAGGAATTGTTTCGGGTTTAAATGCAGGAGCTGGCATACTATTTGGAACGACAGTTCTCGGGTCCTTTAATCGTTTGATTTCCTTAGGCGGAGCTTCATCCTCTTTTACTGGAGTTTCTTCATTGTGAACATTTTGAGGGGTTGGTTTTGTCGTAGACTCTTGTATCTCTATAATCTGCTCAGAAGTTTCAGACTTTGGCTCGATGTATGGTGTATTATTTTCTTCGATCACTTCTTCTTTAGCGCTCTCGTTTGTTAGATCATCCAACTTAGCTTCCAGCAATTCCCTTAACGCCGTCGAGAGCATAGACTTTTGTTCACCATTTTTGGATTCATCTTCCGTCTCCATATCAATGGTAGATTCGATAATAGCTGCTTCAAAATTCAATTGGCTTTTTGGAGCATTTGTTGCTTCTGTCTTTTTACGAATTCGTTCACTTAATGGTGGAATGGAATGAAAACTCTTTGGTGGTTCTGTGATAGATTCTGTGTCCATGTTGGAAGATACAGACTCAAAAATGGATTCTTCGGATGAAGTAACGAACGCGGACGGCTGTTCAATTTTCTGAGATTCCTGGCTCTGTTCGATTTCTTTAATGCTATTCTCAATGATACATTCTGGTTCGGGTTTACTTCCGAATTCTTTGAATAACTTTTCCTCGTGGTTTAAATTGAATGATTTGAACGATGGCGACTCGTATTTCACATCATCTATTTCTTTATCGTCAGATTCGGAATCTTCTTTGGAGCTCTCCATCAAACCCTCAATACCATCCATGCTTTTATCCTTCTCCGAGCTAGTGTCTACTTTTTCCTTATAATCATTTCCATCGTCGCCAGTAATTTTCTTCATTTGAGCTTCAACGTCAAATTCGTCGATCGACATGTTGTCGTCAGATTTCATTTCGCACTTCGCGTCTTCGGATCTTTTATCATCATCACACTTATCATCTTCAACTTTAACCATCTCACTTATATTGCCTCCGAATTCCAGTTTCATCTCAGCCACGCGTTCCTTCAGAATTGCATCCGATTCCATAACAGCGATCGGAGAGCTGAAATCTTCCATTTCTGTATCTCCTTCGTTTTGATCGACTATCTCGACGGTACCCTTTTCCATATCCAAATTCTCTTCTTTCTTTATAATATATTCCTTTTTGCTCTTATTTTTCTGATATCCAACCAACTCGTTTTTAACAGATTGCAATTCATTCTTGATAAAAGATTTTGACTCCAAGTGCATATAAGTGTCACAATCCATTTCATCTTTCTCTTCTTTTTTCATCCCGATGTTCTCTTCTTTCATTATCGAAGTGTCTATCACTAAATGTTTCTCGGATTTTACAGTTTTAAGATGAAAATCCTGTGGAATATCTATCGAAATTTTTTGTCGTACGGCCTCGTTTGAATTCGCGTGTTCGTGTGAGGCAACCTCTTGCTTTACAGATTCTGTTGTCGTGTGACCTTCTTCATTCTGATCAACCAACGAGGATTGTAGGTGCTCGATGAAATCGTCCTGAAAAAAATGGTTTAATTAAAAAATCAACTTCCTATTAATTTACAAAAAACATTTCAACATACAATCAAACAGCAACTCACTTCAACAGGACACAAAGATCTATTGTTCGGAGTGGACTCAGGGACTAACATAGTAGGTGTAGTGGGTGGAGTGTAATTGTCTGACGATAAACTTTCTCTAGCTATTCTTCTTTTCTTCGGTGGAGCTACCATTTCACTGGCCGGTGGACTCTCCGGTCGACTATTTGGTGAATCACATTCTTCAGAAATGGCTTGACGTAACCATCTTTTCTTGGCAGATCCCGTAGAAACAGGGCAAACCGTATTTCCACTGATTGCCTGTTGTTTGCGTTGTGGCGGTGAATCGCATATTCCAGATACCGAATTCGCCGCCTGCACAAGAGTGGCTAAACTTTTGGCTGCATAACTCTGCGTTAAAAATTCTGCGGATGAGTCTGTCGGTAAAGAAAAATCCGAAGACCTGCAAAGAGGATTTATCGAATTCGTCGCAGAAGCCGGTGGTAATGCTGGCAACGGTGATATCTGAGATATATTGCTTTGCGGTGGATCGGGCGACTCTTTTAACCATTCATTCATTAGAACTTTCTTGGTTTTCGGAAATTTGAAGCCAGGAGCTAGAGGACCAACTGCTGCTGCGACTAACAAGCAAGCCGAGGATAAAGGAGTGGATGGAGTTGAACTTTGGGAGCTGCTGCTTGCACCGCTGTCACAGGTTGGACTTTTAACTGGTGTTGGTTGTTGCAAAGGAGGTGAACTCGGTCCGGGTGCGTTAGAATTTGCTAAAGCCAACAGTAAACCAGCTGCCGTTGGTATTCCTTGATGAGCAGCTGTAGTCACGCTCTCGTTCGTATTTTTGGCAGGAGTATGCAGGTGATAAGGAGCATCTCGACTTTGCGAATGATTTTGACTTAACAAAGGTGGTGATTGCATCGAATTGCTTTCTTCTCCGGACGATTCGTCCGAATCCGCGGAATTCAATCTGGTTCTTCGACTGCTACTTTGCGATTGAGAAGTACTAGTAGTTCTTGCTCTACCCTTTCTTCTCTTCCGCCTTAAAGGTCTATCGGAATTTTGTTGTTTTTGCTTTGTTTGTATCGTGACGCTATGACTATCTTCGTTATCGCTATGCGTACCACCAGACTCCTTCCGCTGTGCATTTCGTGCTTGAACTTCTTGTTTCCTTTGTTCCGCTTTCTCGAGCCTCTCGAAAGCTTTCATAATAGCTTCCATCTTTCTCTCTTCTCTGGTCATCTTCTTCTTGTCTTTCTTAGTCTCTGGCACTATTGGTTGACTTAAATTCGGAGAAGTTTGCGGCTGTTGCACTAACGTCAACGGTTCCTCTTTAGGTATTTGACGCACCGTATTTGCAATGGTGGTTGTAATTGTCCTTCTTGGTGGCGCGGATACCGATGATGACACTGTCGTCGGCGGTGGTGCAGGTTGCGTGATGACAGTATTATTGGATATCACGGTTGAGGAATCGCTGTCCTCGCAAATTGTGTTTCGTCTACCCCTTCGTCTCCGCTCTCGGCCATCTGCATTCTCAGCCAATGCTCCGTTGCTTCCTCTTCTATTCAACTGATTTAGAGACACTATTTGACATTCCCTTGGGTTATTACACGCACAGACAATGGGCATCATGGGGCCATTTGGATTAGGCGATAGCAAGAGATCATGCTGTTCGTGTCTGATCGTAATTTCGGCATTTTTCTCAATCGCGCTTGTAGTCACAATATACAAATGTAACGTTCCTTTTTCTATACAATGTTTCACTTCCGCGTTAGGTTTACAACTACGTCGCACAAATCTAGCATCGTTTCCATACGTTCTTGTGTCTACACAGACTTCTGTTCCGTCTCGTGGTAATCGATAAAAGAATACAAAGGGTCCGGGCCTCTGGGTATGATGCCTTCCTTGAGGATAGGACGGTCGATGTTGCGTACTTAACATATACTTTCCTCGTAATTCAACGACGGGTGTGTTTGGTGGGAGATACATCGTTGCTACCAGAAACTATATAAGAAGAGTAAAAAATTTTTTAAGATATTTATTTTCATTAAAAAATAACTGTTCTCGTCTGGAAAAATACTTACCCTAACGTTGTTACTATGTACGTTGAGCCTACACTTTCCGGTGGCAATGACATTCATGTTACTCTGTCTCAAATCGCTGTGTGTACCATTTACTTTGATAGATGATATCCTGGCTCGTAATTCTGGACTATAGTGATTTGTCACTGCTTCCTCGTAACGTTCGATCCACTGTCTTAGTGGCGCGACGTTGGAGCTCCACGTATCTTGAGTTTCCTCTTCTTTATCTTCCAAACTCATTCTCCGTTTAGCTTTGCGTTTACCCGGGCCTCGTTTTGTAGCTTCTTTTTTACGAACAGCACTGGATTGTCTCGGATGAGAATCTCTCCTCTGCCTTTTCGCGACGTTATTATTATTGTTGTTGTTATTGTTGTTCAGTCGTCTTACTTGCGGTGGTTCGGATTTTCGTCGAGGAATTTGCTGTTGCAAAGTTCGTTTCTTGGGGATCGTACTGACCCCAACGTCAGTATCTGCCGAACTGGTGGACGATGTATCGGATGATGTATCTGAATTTAGCAATTCCTCGCGTTTACGCATTTGCAAAGCACGAGCTCTTTGCCTATCTACTCGTCGCGGTCGACAAATCTCACAGAGGTACTCGTCAGGAATGTTAGAACGATCTATACCCATGCAATCAACGTGTTGCCAAACTCTGAAATGAAAAATTTACACTTGTTATGGCAGCGCACTCAGCTGAATTCTATTAAATATCTTAGACGTCGTCAAAACTTAAACTTACAAACAACGATCACAACAGATCATGTATCCATCATCATGTTCAAAGTCGCTAGAAATGGACAAATTTTTTAATATAAATATATAATAATATACAATATATAAATATAAATTAATATATTTTTTTTAATACAAATAATTACCATATACATCTAGTAACACTGTCTTCATCATCCCCTTCACCCTCGGGAGCAGTTTCGGTTTCTTCGCCTTCCAGTTCTGCGTCCCTGCCTATTTCGCTACTGATAGCACTGGCTGCATCGTCGTCCATATTAGCGCCACTAACAACTATGATGAATAACACAATGTCGCATGAAAAATACACGATTTTCATTGTTATTGCGAGTCTAATCGAGTAGCTAGTAGGACTTCGTACCTTTTCCATAAATGTAAGGATGCTGAGAAGTCGTAGACGAACTTCCGGCACCGTTGATAGGCTGTTTTGCATGAGATGGGGGTGACGGAGGTGACGGTGTTCGTGGTGGTGGTGCCCCATAATTGTGATCCTGTAGGACGTACTGAAGACACTATAATCAAGAATTACGTGTTCTAGGAACAACTATACAGACTACAAAATGCAACAGTGTACACTGCAAAAATGGCACTAAAGATTCGTTATTACACTACGCGTTATGTTTACTACGATATATGTGTTACCTCGTAAGGCGGAGGTATTCTTATAATTGGAGTTATAGGACGTTGTTGACGTTCGTCTTCTTTAGATTCGCGAAGCTCGGGTTCGATTCTAGGAAAATAATAAATTTAATTATTCAATTGATATAGAATGTGCGCACGGGATGAAATAAAAGATCAACGAATATATAAGTGACAGAAATAGACACTAACTTGTTCTCAACATCTTTACGAGGTTCCATGCTAGTTACTGGTAGTAACGTCTTTACTTGTCCAGATTGTTGTCTAACTTGCTGGGAAAACTGTGACGTTGTAATAAGTTGTTTTTGTTGTATAGCTTGCTGCTGTATTTTAATCGGCTGATTTTTATGCATCAACATATTCGTGGCAACGGTCTGTTGAGGAAGCAAGGTTTTGATGCTTGCCTTTTGTGCGATCGCAGTTGCCGGACCTTGACCTTTCACCGCAGCTACGTTTGTATTTAGAGAAGTCTTAATACCGGCTACTTTTTGCGTGTGATTCCTTTGAGCTGGTTTTTGAGGAGGTATCGTTTTAATGCATCCAGGCTGTTTTTGGGCATTCTGCGGCCCTATAACGTTCTGTTGTTGCTGAATTATTTTCACTGGCTGCGCATTCGCATTTCTATGCAACGACTGTTGCACGACGTTCTGCGAGTTCGAAGTTTTTACGGTATTTGCAATTTTCTGAGGTACACTACTTTTCAAGTTGCTCTGCTGTAAATTTTGCGCTTGATTCTTCGTCACACCTACTCTCATGACCATTTGTTGTTGTTGTATCTTAGAGTTAACTACCTGAGTTCGCTGGTTATTAGGGATGGTCGCGGCGATCGTCGCAACCTTTTGGTGAACATTCGTAATACTGTGACTTTTCTGTGTTTGTGGATTCGTATTCGCTTGTTGTTGCTGCTGAGGCTGTTGTTTCTGCGCCGTTTGTTGCTGCGATTGTTGTTGTGCTTGCGAAGTTTGCTGTAGCAACTGTTGTTGCAATTGGGTCGAGTTCTGGATATGTACTTGCTGCGATTGTTGTGGCTGTGAGATCACTGGTTGTTTGTTTACGGTTAATAAGTTGGCGTTCTGGAGCGTTTTATTGATATTCGGAACGCTGTTACTCTTGCAAGCGCTCGCGAAAGATTGTACTCTGCTGGAATTAACCGTGGTCGCAGTCTGAGACTTTTGCAAAGCCGTCGCAGTTTGTGATCTCTGATGCTGCGTCGGCGGCTGAACTTGTTGCACGTGTTTCTGAACCTGCGGTAACTGTTGCTGACATTGTACTTGCCCCATTACTTGTACCTTCTGCATACCAGCTACGGAGTTGCCACATTTTTGGGCGTTATTCACCGTCGCAGCGTTCGATTGCTGCCTAGGCACAGTCACGGTTTTCTGCGACTGAACCTGTAATTTCTGTAATCCCTGCTGTTGATTACCCGGTATCTGTTGTAGTTGTGCTTTATGATTCGGATGGCTACTTAACATCTGCGACGATACCTTTTGGTTATTGTAGACCTGCGCTACTTTCTGCGTGTTCGCGGCGTTTGCTTGCGCTTTTTGAAGCGTCGAGTTCCCTTGTTGTTGGGTTCTCTGTACGTTGGTATTGCTCGTGACTTGATTAACAGCAAACTGGGTGGTTTGAGCGGTACCAGTCGACGACATTTGGCTCTTCTGTGCGGTCTGTATCCTAGGTACGGAGTTCCTCTGCACGGTTACCCCTTGACTGACATTCGTCACAGCCTTCACTTTCTGCAAGTTAACCGTCTGACCCTGTCCGACGAGATTTTGCGTTTTCACGTGTATCCTTTGAATGTTGGGTAACGAAGTCGCGGTAGTGATGGCTCTAACCGCGTTGTTGCTTACGACAAGCTGCGAAGGGACCGGTTGGACTTTTAAAGGCATGCTAGCCTGCAAACTAGATATCGTGGTCGTCTGTTGCTGTTGTTGCTTGCCCTCACAGGTGACGACCACCTGATTTCTAGTTTGCTGTTTGCTCTGCGTTGATACCGTGGCATGCTGCAAAGGATACACATGTGCTACTCCGCTACCTGGAGATGATAAAGATTGAGCGTTTACCGGAACATGGGTTACGTTGGAGGATGCGTTCAGCGTTAAAGGCGCGGGCTGTGTTTGATGGCTAGACGACGGTAATTTCTGAGAGATGACGCGAGTCGACAGCACCTGGGTGGTATTCGTTTGAGGTCCAGTGATTCTCTGCACCTCTCTAACAGCTTTTGCTACTGGATAGGTAACGCTAACTGATTTCACGGTGGAAAAGGAAATAACATGACCAGCTGGAATTTCTGCGGCACTCTCCAAACATTGAAGGATCTGTGGTTTGCCGTTGGCATCGTCGGTTCCCGTCGTATTCGATGCTTCTTGATTCACCGACGAGGACGGCTGACTGCTGCTAGAGTTCTTCTTCTCGAGGGATGTTTCTACGGTGCCCAACTTTAAGACGAAGCTCATGGTGGTTTCAGCGCTCTGTGGAAAGCTGTCAATGCGTTTTGACGTGGCGGTGGCACCATCGTTCTCGTGAGCATCGGTATGCTCGGTTGGGGACGGTGGGGGAGGTGGGCCAGGCCCTGGGGACAATTGCTCCCCACCTCCACCTGTTCCACCCCCCGATAACTTGATCACCGACGGAGTCGACGTCTTGGAGGCCTTTCAATCACGCCAACTGGAAACTCGAGAGAGTTAGGATGGGATGGCTATCCTCGCCCTGCTTGACGGGATACCACGCTCTTCGATTCCGCTATTTGAGGATTCTGAACCATAGGCTGCAACATATAATCGGCGATTCTTTTGTTAGTCTTGAGATAGTAAGTCTCCGTCGATAGTAAGTTTTCAAAGACATTCGGTTGAGCAAAACGTATAGCGTAAGGGCTCGTCTTCGCTGAAGCACCATCGAGCAATCTCTTGTCGCTGTTCCAAGTTTCTTGAAAAAGTCGCCGCATGTTGCTTCAGTGCAGACGAGTTCTGAGAAAAGATTCCTTGAAAAATTCTACGATAACTTTAGGAGAGCGATACGTGTCGTTGGCTACGTACCCTAATCCAAACATCTCTCAAAAAGTATTAATTATTCAGCGTTCATGACGTGGCCATGGAATATTTAAAGATATTGATCCAGAAAAACGTTCCGTTCCAATCGTTCGATAAAACTAATGCTTATCTGATAGATATCGTTTTCGACAAATCTGTATAAAGATCTATCGAACCGGTTCACGATTGTTTCGATATCGTGGAAGCTGAGATACTTAGCAACGGTGAAAAGGAAATGGGAGAAAGGAACCAAGCGGTATTTAATATCTTAAGTATTTAATTACGATGGCAATATCGACAAGAGAAAGGGAAAAATGATCGAAATGATAATTTCTGATCGCGCTTAACAATGATATCCCCCGCTGTGGAACCGGTTCGGAATT
Source organism: Bombus lapidarius (assembly GCA_936014575.1). Classification (NCBI taxonomy): domain Eukaryota; kingdom Metazoa; phylum Arthropoda; class Insecta; order Hymenoptera; family Apidae; genus Bombus; species Bombus lapidarius. The sequence goes on from CAKXZU010000050.1 coordinate 1,843,386, forward strand.
CCGAGATAAAATCAATTTAGATTAGACCGCGAATCGATGGAAAGCGTTTAATACGTTTCATTATCATGTCTTCTATTGTTTAATATCAGAGTCGTTCATCGACTATCGTTGACAAAATTCACATACAATGGCTACAAAAAGTATCTGTACATATCGTCACTTTCTAATGAACTGTTCTTCTTTTTTCTTTCATCAGATTCTACATTTCACTTTCATGGTATCAAACTTTGATAGTCGTATGAAAGTATGTACCACTAAATAATACTAATCGTAAGTTTAATATACTTGGAATTAATTAATTAATATGTCGATGGCTTACTGCACAAATATTGTATGTCCACTTTTAGCGTTTTCCAGAAAATCAGTCTTAAACAATAAATAAATATTTTTGCATTGTATTTATTGTTATCAACGCCATTGTAAAATTGGCTGCAAATCGTGCATTGATGTTTCTTAGGAATATAAAATGATCACAATGGATCATGCTTGTTGAAAATATCTCTATATAGGTACGCTATATGCACTAAACAAAGTTATTATTTTCGACAAGTTTATGAAGTGGATATAATAATTATATATATACATATAAATTATATATATAAACTATTGCATAAAAACTGAAGTTTCACAAGAAGCAAACGTAATTTATGCAATATAATGATAATGAGATAATATTAATATTCGACTAATTTACCAATATGTTGTATTATCATGTGTGTAGTATGTACGTAGTATATTATAGTACAATATCCATGATACTGTAACGTATTATTCTATGTGAATCTTTAAAGTAAACTGATAATTTTAAGCTTTTAAGACCGTTCGTACGCTATTCGCACAAACTATTATCACTTTTTATCGTTAACTAGACTGTGGATTTTTGTGCAAATTCATATTTTTGAGAATATAATGAAAAATGTAAATTTTTATTTATTTTTTCATATTATGTGCATTCTGTTTGATTTTGCACTTTCGAATTTCCTATAAATGCATAAAATCCGCAGTTTAGTTGTAATAATATAGAGTAAACATTTGAAGGTGTTCAAAGTCGTTCGCCGATTGTCCTGGACAAAAATTCATATATTTAAAAAGATTAAAAGACAAACAGGATGATGAAAAGACGTGGGGATACACTGATATACTATTGCGATCTGTTACGGAATTCGCCATTGCTAAAATATCGTTGCATATAACAGCTGCGAAGGAAACGACGCAATATGCAATCGTACGAACAACGATGAATCACTTGGTGTTGCACTTTTCTGTCCCAACGATAACCGAGTTTCCTGGCCGTAAGAAATCGTATATCCTAAGCAAACAGAATAAAAAAACGCAACAAACCGAGATTGTTGCGTGCGATTTCGGAAGTGGCAAGAAAATTCCTTTTGAAGAAACGTTACGAGCAGTGCGATACGCATTTGCCAGCTCGTGTCAAGTCCGCACGTGCGTCTGAACTTGCGCCAAATGTGTCTGCGTGTTCTACCACCTTGTGTGTACGACGCGCGCACCTAATAAATTAGTATTGTCAATATCCTCCACCGAACTCGAATTGCGTAAACAGCCGATCGGATATAAAAGATACGAGGCATTGGCCAGCCGCGGCGCGGCGGTGGGAGCTATCGCCAAGCTGAAATCGTTTCGTGCAACCATCGATAAAAGAGAAAATATAACGTATTCAAATAATATGGAAATACTTTCAAATATGCAAGGGAAAGTGAAGGAGAAGCGAGCTAAAAGTGAGAGAGCATGTACGTATTTTTCTTTTACTTCCGTTTTTCTGCTCCGTAATTTTAGAAATATTTCAACTGTAGTTTAAAGTGTAGTTTAAAGATACAGATTTGTGCAAGCGCAAATGAATTTTAACTTGGATTGTTCAATTAATTGGTTAAAATTGCTTAATAAATAAATACTAGTGTGGCTTATAAGTTCGTGCGTTTTTTAAATACATTACTTCGTACTATCTTTCGTAATGAATAAAGTCTTCTGAATCATTTTAGCAGAACTTCGAAGCGAATTTCTTTAAAAAGAAAATATAGTATTTTCTTCGCTGCTTTTGCTACTTTGAAGTTTCGCTGCAAGTAGTGACGCAGAAGTACACGAATTTCCGACTTTTCCATGTTCCTTCCTAAACGAACAATGGGATAAAATAGAATTAATTAATCAAAATGAAATATAATCATTTGAAGGGCTATTAAATGATACTACAAAATAGTACAAGGAAATATATTAAAATAACGCACGAATTTACGGATCGCCCTAGTAATTCAATACGACTTACAAATGTAAGGAAGAGCGGTTGTATATCCGCTCTTTACTCGTATGCAAATATCGCAAATCAGCCGAAGCAATAACGATAATCTGCGAGCTCAGATCAAGACCGTTCTGCATAACGATGTTATCGTTTGTCCACTTTTTATATATATTTTTTACGCTTATAAGCGTAATCATAATTTTCATTCCTCAAACTTTGAACAGCATGTTCTATCGTTGTCTTCTTTTTTCCTCCTTTTTTTGTTTTTTTGTTTAATTTATAAACCAAATATTGCTAATTACTTGATGAAGTAACGCGAATATACAGGTATCGCGAAATGAAAAATTCCACGGCGAACGAAACTAGAGTCAGGATCACGTGACGAATGCGTAAATAGGAGGCAGTTTGTTCGATGCGCATGCTACCTTTTCTATCGCACTCATTGTCAGTGGCACGTGCTGCTACTACTGAAAACCATTAACGGCAGTATAGTCGTTTCACAGGCTTTTGTCCCCGCATTCTCAAAAGAGGTAGTTTGGACGGTAATTGGACGAGGCTTTTTAGAAACAAGTTGATATAAAAGAAAAGACTTGCAACTAATTAGCGTCGCACGAAGGAAACGCAGTATCCAATTTTATTGGATAACAAAAAACAAATAGAACAGCTTCGTCCAAAAACGTATAATTTGTAATTCACCGATGGAAAGTGGGATCGTGTGATTTCCTATAATTAACGCGATCTTCCATTTACTATTTACAGTGGTTCACGAAAATACTCCAACACTTAGCATAGAATTTTTGTTTGTATATATATACATATTATGCGTATTAAATACACCCAACCTCCAGAGGTTTCGTTGGCACTGTAACGATGCACGAATATCATGATTATGATGGCAAAGTTTTAAGTCGATCTGAAAATATATACACTTACTAGGTAAGCTTCAGAGCTGGTCTTCTCGGATTTCAACGATAGTTCTATCTGTGAAATAAACGCATCTGTAATTTTTAACAAATTATGAGAGTCTAAAAGTTTTATGAGAATTATGATAATCTTAAAATTATGAGAAAAATGCATATAAAGTTTAAAAAAATTACATATTCCCAGATATTGGAACTGATCATTTATTAATTACTGTGGGCGTAGAGGTGAGCGTAAAGGGGTTCGAATTGTTTATCCCGGGTTTACATTCAGTTGGAAGAACTTTACTTCAGAACAATTATCTTTAGTGTTACAATTATGGAAGCCTGGATTATTTCATGTCTTCTCTGTTATAAATATTATTTTGTATCTATTATTAATAAAACAATTTACTAAAAAATTGGAATATACATAAAAGTTTATCCTACTTTGTATACTTCAAATTATTTGTATATTTATTTTTAGATTATATTGTTTCAATTTATACAAGTATTTTAATTGCTTTATTTATAATATTTACTTTAACATGTAAATCATTCTTACAATTAACATCCTGATTAAACAACTATATTAATAAAGTAAATTACATTTTATGTAATTGCATTGAAGTAAATCCATTTTTCTCATAATTGGTTGGCCATCCGAGGCTAAAATTACAAATATGTACGTTTATTTCATATGTAGACCCATCATCACATCAAATTTCATTGAAATCCGTGAGGATCAGATCTAAAATTTTCATTGTTAGTGAAAAATTAGTATACAGCATGAATAATAACCTTGAATATACAACTAATGGTGAAGGTAATCTCATTACGTATTGTGGCTTATTACAATGAATGATTGTCTGTATTAATATTTTGGTAATCTTTATAAAGTGTATGCTTCCAATAAATATCTCGTAACCTCTATGTATACATTTCCAGATACGTTTCAAATTTTACCAATATAATAGCTGTGTCTCGTTACACTACTAATAAAACCTCAAAATGTTTTGTATAATATATATAATAAAGAGTTCCTAAAAATGCACGGATACTTCCGTGAGTCACTGTATACATAACCAGCAGCATGCATTTCCAGTAAATTCTGCCACGCTCCTGCTCTGATGTCTCGATCTACATGATGCATGGGATCGAGTTTAACCCTCGATTCGCCGATTCGTCGGGTGTTGTCGTGGTCGATTTGACGAAAGCCATCGTACGTTATATAGCTATATAGCTGTCACGTGACTGGTTACAGTGTAACGACGTTATCGGCACTGTCAAAACGCCAATAGCAAGGATTCACCTTTCATCGCGCAACCACGCAGGCGTCTGTTAACCGAGGTTATGCACTCTGCAGTTCCTCGTTGTGTGCTACGTTCGATTTAATGTTAATCGAATCTTGTGAAATTCCGAAGAGATTTCGATAGTTTTCATCGTCCGTTTCACCAGGCAACTCTCTTGCCAGTCCTCGCTCTTTCTGAAAAATGCATTTTTCTAAGTACTCGCTTAGAACGCGCCGAGAACCGCTGGAACGCAGTATTATTTCAGATGCTACGAAATCAGGGAAATTGCCAGAACCAACTACAGCATTGTAACAGAAACAAAACTATATTCGCGTAGCTAAATATAAACCTTGCTTCAGCGGTTGCGTTCCATTGCGAGCTGGCTAATAAACGTACCGCGATGCACTTTCGTAAAATACAATTTACATTTCACCAAGAATAACATCGTCTTATAAAATATTTAATCATCCTACGGAATAGTACCTCAACGTAGAACGTTTTCTAGGCGACTGGTTTCTCCTCCGTGTGTAACTATGATTTCCTAGAAATATCATATCGATAAATGTCTTTTCGATGTTAACGTCTTTAGTATTTAATCCGTGCGTCACATAGCCAACACTGGAAATAGATAATGCTTCGAACTTGGTCAATCTGAATTCGGATGTGGACAAAATAACACATTAACTGACTGCAAACGGTTTGCGCGTTTTTGAGAAATTTCAAAAATCTACAAAATACATATAATATGCAAAAATATAAACAAGTATTCAAAATGCAGCACTTATTATAATATTTAGTAAACTAAGCGAATTCTTATTTACCTTCTATTTTCCTAATTACGTTCACAAAAATTATATAAACATCCACAGCCACACACTATGGTACAATATACCGAATAAATGTATCCAAAATTCCTAATTCGTTGTACCTCCCTCGTTCGTTACATATCAGACTTTAACACTTTTGCTAGGTATTGTGAACACTCGAAGGATTAACCAAGGTATCTCTAGCATTATCGACAATTTAGGTGGTTAAGTTTAGTACCAATTTGTCTAGTTTACCTAGACTGTCTAATTGTTTCTCTCCTTGTGCATTTGCTCTGTTTGATTAGTGATTGATTTTATTATTTCTGTGTAAGATTTATTGGTTGTTAATGAAGTTGAAATTTGTCTGATGTGTGTATCTGAACAGGCAACAGTTGTTTATTCATAACCTCCCCCAAAATGTATTTAACTATATTAAACAATTAGGAATATTAAAAAAAAAAAGAAAGAAGAAAGCATCTTTGGTTTGATTGTTGCGGAGTTACCCAAGACTTGATAATATTGCGAAAGCAGTGTATCTTTTCCGGAGGGTAAAGGATTAGTTGGGTGGTCGCAGCAGCAAGGCAACTATCGTCGATGTAACAACGGCGGGTGTTCTGGCCGCTATTTTGCCGCGGTGTTTCCACCAGTCGCGAAGTTAACGAGGTTCCGCGCGCGAGCGTGCAGCGTTGCACGGGCTGGTTTGTCACGTTGGCAGCAATGGGATTTGTGGCGACCTACTTGGCGTACCTCGACCCTTGCATTGATTCGATACGAACCAAAATTATTCCTGAACGATTATCGCTCGATGTTGACCTCTCCTTCCACGTCCTACCATCTTGCTTCTTTTCCATCCCTGATCACATCTATTCAAGGATATTTGCCATTCTAGTTTACCTGCTCCTGTTAAGCTATTATATCAATTTCTCCTACTAGCTCAGCCAGATAAAACGTCGTTCATTGTTTTATGTAGTTTGCTCGCTGCAAATTATCGAAGAATCGCGTATCGGCGGGAGCAGAAAGAAAGCTCGTTGGATACAATATTACGCTGTTTACAATATTATCAATCGAGCATTGTTACTCGACATGGGTCGACAGCGTCTCCAACAAGTTGTTTGACGCTTCCGCTGACCCCTTCTCAACCACAGGGCAATTCAACGTTGCAGGAAAACGGCGTTGCTCTCACCAGCAACCCGTGCGCAGTTGGAACGCGCATTCTCCTGCCATGTAACTAGCCCGATTGTAAGCAATCGTGCGGATGAAACTGGCAATGATATCCCGATTCCTCTCTCTCTTTTTAAATCAACCGTATCAACCGTACAACATGGTGCTCCTACAACACGGATTCGCTCTAGCACGGTTCGAGGATTGAGTAATTCTTCCAAACCGGCGCGTAATCAGAATTTTTAAGTGCAAGCATCGTCATTCGATATCTTTCATTGGAGTCAGCGTATGTGTATTGCCTCAGATTTTCGCAATTTTGGAATATTGAAACTTTTAATCCATTCTTAGTTTGTAGAGTATTAACCCTTTGCACTCGAGAGTTTTTGCACCATAGGGAAGCAGCAGCTCGAAGCTTCTCTGATAAAAAAATCGATAACATTTTTCACAACTAACAAAAATAAAAATCATACATAGATTAACGAACGTCGTTTAATAGAATTTAGCAGTGATGAAAAAAATAAATATTATGTAACATAAATTTATAAAACTTTTGATTAATTATTGACTGTTTTAATAAACATTAGTACACTTTTGTTAATCTTTAGAACATAACCTTATTTTTGTATCAGTTCTTTGTTCTGTAACACGGCATATTTTCGGAACTTAACTACGTACTATCGTGTTATACGGGGGATATTAGTAATCAAAGTAACTCGATCTCCCGTAAAAACGTATACAAAGAATTCTATCCATATTGATTCTTTTTATAGCATGCTTCCCATTTTGCTTATGCCCATCGAAAATGACGTTGATTTTCTCCCCTTAAAAGTAGCATTAATTCCATCCACTTTCTCGTCGTACGTTCGAAATACGCGTAGAATCGAAGAAAAGCAGCGAGACCATAACGCGACCTCCCACCAACGACGATACTAACCATACCTACGACTAGTTCTACGCCGTTAAATAAACGTTCGACTTCTCTCTCCCTCTTTCTTCCTCTGTCTCTCTCTTTCTCCCCGTCCAAGCTCGTTTTTCTGCGAGTCCATCTTTCGCTCTGCTCTCCGTACCTCCCTGGTAAGGGAGAGCACGAGCGTGTAACATACAGTAAGCCGTATACAAAGGCCTGATTGCCGGACACTCGGTGAAATATGCCAGTTCCCCGCCAATAACCGGTATCGCGCTGTCCTCTCTTCACATTTGCGCTGTCTTTGCTACGTTCACGGCAGATCGGTGTGGAGTGGAAGGAGGGCAACGCGGCGCACACAACATCACGTGGAGAAAGAGAAGGAGATAGAGAAACAGAAAGACAGAGTTGAAAAAGGCGAACGAGAAATTGCTAGTGGAAGTAAACCGAGATACGAGACAATACTATACCCGAGACAGATGCCACTGCGCGAAGCTTTTCTTTCGCGATAGTATGTTTCCACGATTAACTTTCTAAAATATCCGTTTCTTTCTTGGAACTCTTCTGCTTTTTTTCTATTACGTAGACAGTACATTGGATCGTTACGTGGATAATTCCACAAAATTAAGAGACACAAGAGACAGAGGATGGTCAGGGAACGAGGAGGGATTTAAACGGCACTCATGAAGAAGATGGTTGTTGCGCAAAGAACAAGCACTCCATTCCGCGAGAGTTTCGTGCTACTCCGCTCGATCATGCATGTAAATGAATGGGAGCGTCACGAGGCCTGCGAATGTGCTCGTGCGCGCCGCTCCGCAGTTTTGCAATCCCTTTTCGTACTTTCGCGGCGGTCGATATGCAACACACCACCACGGGAATCGCAGTCGTTCGGCAAACTCCTAAAAGATGGCTTGGCGTTTCCACGAAACTGCTGCTCTTTATCCTCTTCAAATTTTACTATGAACCCTCTTCTACGGTGGCTCGCAAAAGTATTCGTACACTTCCCATAGAAAATTTTTATGTGCATATTGTGCGTGTTACATGAAACATTTTGATATTTCATTAGCACTATAATGAGACACGATTGCCAAGATTATATTGGCAAAATTTGAATCCAATCTGAAAATATACATACAAGTTACAACATATTTATTACAAATTTATATTTAGTAAAAAATTAATATATAGTATGAATAATCACTTCAAGCATATAAAAAGTGTTAAAGATGGTCCCAGTCAATGCTGAGACTTATTAATAAACTGCCGATTTTTATGCATTTACAGGAAATTCGAAAGTACAAAATTGTACAGAATGCACATGATATCAAAAAACGTATAAAGTATCAAAAGTATAGTACTTTCTATAATATTTAACAAGTGAAATAATTTTCTAGCAAAGTTCTACATTTTTAATTATGTTGCCAAAAATATGGATTTGCATAAAAAGCCGCAGTCTACTTACCAATATCGTGGATGATTGCCTATTTTAAATACTTTTGTGATATCAGCAAAATATATATTTTCTTTATTTATATCTACTAAATACATATCTTGTAACTTCTGCATATATCTTCAGAATCGCATAAAATTTTACCAATATAACCACAACAGTTGAGTGTCATTACAGTACTAATGAAACTTCAAAATGTTTCGTATAAAACACGTAATATGCGCATAAAAAAGTCTCGCCCAGCGTACGAATACTTTTGCGAGCCACTGTCGTTGATAAATCTCTTTCTCCCTTTTTGTTCCTTAACTAACTAAAATATAATCTTGAGTCGTTTCAACTTTCTAACACTTCTCGATCGGTGGTTAACAAGAGAGAAGAGCGCGAGTATAGAATTGGCTAGAAGAGATTGCCGCGGACAATTTCGTTCTATTTGCCGACAGCTGCGATAGCGAACAACTCTGCGGATTAATCACTTAGGAATGCGACCGCACTATGGTTAAAGAAAGACCCATCCACGCTAAACCGATTGGAAATCATCCCATTGCCCGATAATGATCCTCTATTGGCCGAGGTTCAAATCCGGGAATTCAATTGGAATTCCTATCAAAAGTAAGAAATATCGATGGATAAAAATATCTTGAAAAAGCGTTCGTTAGCCGCGAAAGATCGGACGCGTAACGTGGCTCTGTGCATTACGTGGGAGTGTTGGAAGATAGAGGGGACGAGAGACGAAGATTCAGCATTGTGCACCACCGCTATTAAAACCAAGGTTACCGAGAAGCGTGCATCTTTCTTTCTCTCTTTCTCGCCATCGAGTCTGCGAGTCTCCAAACCGGACTAAATCTTATTATTATGTATACATTTCGTTGCACCGTCGATTTGGACGTTTAGAAATTCTCTCTCCTTATCTCTTTCTTCGAAAGATGTCCTCATCTACTTCTACGATTGCATAATCTTTTCCTAGCGCGAAAAGAACCATCTCCGCGTGGTAACTATTGGCGTTCGCTACTCGGTAAAACGGATTAAACATCTGTTTAATCGCGCTTCAGATAAAACTAACTACACGCGCGGGACAACCTTATCACATCGGAATTTTATGCAATCGTAATCATATGCGATAAACTTCTATACCGAACGTAGAAAATATAAAGCTAAGGGAAATGCATCGATTCAACTGTGATGAGGAAAAATCGAGAATGGTTTACTTTCGTGGGATATATTTTATGGCTGACCCAGCACGCCTGTATTCCTCTGTCAACAGCAAAAAGTTTTGCCACGGTACACGCTCCTCCGTTTATCGTGTGAATACGTCGTAACCCATAGTAACCGCGAGCACCATTAATACACTGTGATGTCATCCCGAAGAAATGCATCGGTTCTTTGCGGCGTAAATCTTGCGAAATCGTTGCTGGTCTCGGTATTGCGTTTGATTTTCCAGCGGAATTAACCAGATGCGTGCAACTACTATAGCTATATATAGCCTCAGTATTGATGGTACAAATGAGACGGGGATTATTCTACATGAAAGAACAGGCCGAAAATATAGACTAAATATTTTTATTCGAGGCTTCGTTTTCAAAAAAATCGAATTTGCAGATTTCTTTAGCACGCGTCAATTTGGCTAATTACCAAACGAGTGCGAGTAAACAATCATCAGATGTTACTCTACGTGCGAAAATAGATGAAAAATGAAGAATAGAATTTGTCTGTTTAAGGGCTTAATGGCTAGTTCTCGAAAAAATTGAATTCGAACGTACATAGTTGAGAAGAGGTCTGATCAATTTTCAAATTTCATTTTTTCGGGAACGAAGCATCCTATATAGGAATTTTGCTCTATATACCTAACCTCCTATCGGTTATTCACCCCTATACATTCCGGAATTAGCCAAATTCAAGTATTCTTGACAAATTTTCAATCTTGATATTTTCAAACATGAATGAACAAAATTTATTCCGTATTTTCCACTTGCTTTTCATGTAGAATCACTCCCATTTCGAATATACCATTAATATTAGGATTTCCTTTCCAAAACATTAATTTTTTGAATGAATCCAAAGATAAATTCCTATCATTAGACAAGATATTATTGTAAATCAATTAGTACAGGATATTAGTAGTTTGGTCTCGCTCTCGAACAGCTTTCAGCAAACCGCTATAACTTTATATGTACCTAGTTTTTCGCCTGATACGAAAACGATCAACTTGATCTTTATATCTTATTTATATTTTAATTTCCTGCTAGTTACTTTGTTATTAATCTTGAAATCTTTTTACAATTTTTAGTAACTCATTCTTATTTGTTGTAGCTTAAAATAAAGAATATTTTAATATGTACTGTAATTTGTGTAACATCTTGCTTTTTTTAATAATTTGGTTTCCAATTACATGGTTAATATAATAAATAAATCATTGTTTTTATATGCTTCTTTTTATTTGGCTTGGTAATAAAATTTTTGTACAATGTCATTTTATTAAAAGTAGAATGCAACTAAGTAAAGATGTATTTTTTAAATATTTACTTAGTAACTAATGTTACTAATGTAATGTAATGTAATGTAAGTAAGAAATATACAGACTAAGCACTCCAAAGGTTAAGAAATCTCCGAACTTTTTGATCTAAAAACACACGCAGAGTTTATCCGGATCATATGTTTGGATTCGTTCGATCGGCAGATATCTTGCCGATAATCGATATAACCTGTCCTATCTATTGCTAAGTGATGACACGAATTCGTCCATACGATGCGCCACCAACCACTACTTTGCGAATAAGTTGCGATATAGTAGTGTGCATACGCATTGACATCGTCCTATTGGATCTTTCTCGATGACGTCAGTAGGGTTGACCAATGGTAATAGTCACGAAAGAGAGACAGAACACTGGCAGCGAATTTGACAAATCCGTTACTATTGTTTTAATAAAAAAAATGAACAAATGTTACCCGATATGACCCAGATTTCTGGAAGTAACCTGCTTTGATATTGGCAGGTTAAAAAAGCCAAAGATCATCGAGCTTTAAAATAATCAAACTCTTAAATGTTATACGTAGGAAAAAGATGTAAGAATAAGGAAGAATTATCTACTAATAATAATCATAATAAATATTTAATTGAATAGGAAAATACAATTGAAGTTTCTAGTTCCTTATAGTTTGGATGGAAGAAACGATAGATCTTTCGAATGACTTTCTTTTGATTCTCTTGTGAATAAAGTATGTAATATATTGTATATGTCGCGCGTGCCCGTCACTGCGCGCGAACTTCCCTTGGTTGCGGTCGATACGATTTCACCTCGTAGCCAGCAAATGCTACCACCAAAGGCGTACCCCACCAAACTAAATTTCGAGCTCGAGCATTTAAACCTCTGTCTTCTTTCCGTTCGCATTCGATCGATTTAACTTCAACTTGTTTCAACGATTCGATCGTGTTTTCAAACACTTGAATTCACAAAAAAATTTTCTTTTTACAAAGCTATATCAGGCCTAACATATATCTAACGTATAGAGTAACATAGATTAGTATAGCTAATATAGAATAGTATACATAATGTATAGAAAAAGAAAGTTTAAAGAAAACAATGTTGTCAAGATCAACATACTGAACAACTTCTTCCGCTCGGCTTTAGTTTTTAAATTATGCAGAAATTTATTACTATTATTATTATTATATTATTTAATGATTCATTTTATAAATTTTTGTTCAGTAAACAGTCTTTCAATGATGGTAGATATATCTGTTACATGTTTGACCAATTTCAGATTAGAATAAAGTGCAACATTCTATATATCAATCAATTGATTGAAAATTGACAATGCATTTCAAGGTCATTAAAATCAGGTAAAATACGCAGAGTTATGTAATTACTTGAAAATTATATCCTATAAGAGATAAAAATAGGGGAAATGATTACGATCGGCCAACTGAGGAAATTCGTAGCGACGCTTCTGGTTACTGATAGCTACCCACGAGCACCATATCTACAATCGTGCCATACCCTACTACCAGAATTCCAAATTTGACTTTATAACTTTGAGCGACTTCCTTCCTGAACACATAACTTGATCTGACAAACAGAAACCATTCAGCTCGCCTCGAGAGATTTATATAAGTGTAAAGATCAACTTTAATATATATCTTATCAATTTCGGTTGAAATTCGGCTGCTATAACTTGATATTTGATGAGATGCATTGAATATTTCTCGATAATTCAATTAAAATGAATGTGGCAAAGATATTGATAAATTTAAAATTCTCGGGACGCAAAGTAAGACATACGAATGAGAATTTGACACAACAGGAAAAGAGATGCGAAGAATTTTGCGAAAGAGCAAAGTGACGAAAGAAAATAGGAGAGATAAGATTGGGATTGGAAGGAATCGCGAAAGGATCAAGAAAAAAAGAAAATGACAGTGGTCGATGAAAGTAAATGAAGGAACAAGAGAGGAAGGAAAGATATACGTATATACATACATATGCATCTGTATATTATATATATGTGCAACGGACGAGGAGGGAAAGAAAAGAGAGACAGAGAAACGCGAGAATGGAGGGGGCAACAATATGGCCGTCTGGGAGAGAAACCAGCGCCGCCTGGCTGATTTTTCCATTCCCGCCGTGAAATAGTTTTCAATATACAAACTTTCTTCGCTTGGTTACGACCATTAAATAACATTCATGAATTATTTAGTATTATACGTTTGTAAATTTGATAAAAACTTGCTAAAAATTGTCATATAACCTTATGATATTATATACCAATACACTAGTATATATTGGAATGTACCAAATGTATTCAAAATAATTATTTCTGAAATCGTGAAAACAGTATTTTATAGTAACATAAGATGATCATTTAATTATGAAAAAGTTTGTAACAGTATATGCAACATTATTAATTGAAATACTGCCTGAATGGAACATATTTGTTATTACAACCACACCATACAACCTTAGAGCATCTGCAAGCAAATTAATTTTAGATTTGACGTCCATTCATTTGAAATAAGTAAATATGCTAAGCAAAATCATTTTGAAGAACTTTGTCACTCATTTATTTACTTATTCTTCCTACTTTTACAAATAACATATAACAATTATATGTACATATATAAGTAGAATTATAAATTTGTCAATCAATTATGAAAACCTCTAACATGAAATAGTAAGAATATAACCTCATGTTCTTACATATTTATACAGCAATTTCGTTAGCCATTTCTTAATATCAACAGGTATAGTAATTCGCAAATACACGATTAATTCCACTAATCCGAATAAAACCAAAAATATATCATATTAGCCTAACAAAAAGAAGTAGAAAAAGATTGGATAGTTACAAAGTAATCATTCGTGTAAAATTCTAGAGTAAAGACGTAAAAGAAAAGATGAAGAACGCAGGATAAATGTTTAAACATTACACGAAAGTTAATAATCACGTAAGTTAGACAACTTAAGTAGTATGTGTACGATGTGGTTGACCTGTACTCGCTCACCATTTTACTAATCATTGTTGCCACCATTCGGAAACAAAAATTGCAATCAACAAATACTTTTTAAACCTCTCTCTTGTTGCAAAAAGACAATGAAAAAAGTTCAATCGAAATCAGTTTAAAACGCCGAAATCGAAATTTCGCGATGTAGACATTTTTTTTCTTTTTTTATTAAGTCAAGTACAGTAGCAAGCGGTAAAACAAGACAGATGTCAATAAAAATTGTGAAAAACTTCTCGGTAATAAAATTACTTTATATTTTCGAAAGCGATTTGTAAAAAGGCACGAAATGCAAAATAATTTGAACGTCACAAACGATTCATAATATGAACAGAATGGAGCATTACACCTGTCTTTCATATGACAGATCGATTGAATTTTGAACATTTGTCACGATAATTGCAACTTTCTACTCATTTGGAGTAATAGGAATTCATAAAAATGTATTGCTTACCTTAATATGACAGGAATACAGAAGCTCACTTTAAACTTGGATGTAAACACAAGCATTTTTTAATGGAAGTCACACCAGGGCAGCTTAAATAATAAACGAAAAAACACTCTTTACATCGCGGGAAACGTTATTTCACTATTCGAGATTTTATTACGTTATTAAATACCACAATAAATACGAGAATTCACGATCTCTTCGGAAAACATCCATCGAAAACTAAAGATGGCAGCCATTCTTCTGTACAAAACAAAGGTTCACATCCACGGACTCGCAAGCAATGAAGCCTCGAAACCAGATAACTTCCGGCGCTACCATCAGCCCGCCATTTTCAATCATTCGAAAATGTATTAGCTCGTTTTCGATAAATGTACAATAAGATTTAATTCAACACTTCGATTGTGTTACTTCATCACCGCAAGAGTGTCGTCTTGACTTTCATTTATGAAGACGAAGAATATACTTATTTTTCGTCGCATTAGATTTCAGATGTTAATATCATATGTTACTGGTAGCTGGCGCCTAAATCGAATCGTCAGGTTAGAATGACATCTGGTTTGAAATATATGAATAAACTTTCTGCTGCCAACTTCAAGTAAAATAAGCATATACTTATTTTATGTTCGTCTCTTTTCCTTCGTCAAAAAAAAGTAAATAAAAATTATAAAATTCACTACGTGTCGTTTATAATAGAACGTCGTTGTGTTAATAGATGAATTAACGTTTGATTATTTCGCTCAACTGTTTTTAAATGTCAGTTATACCTCAATATCTTAATGAAAGTCAATTGACATTTAAATAATTATTGACATAAACGTCAGTGAGAAAGTTGGTAGTATTTGTCAAGCTTGCATGCTATGAAAATTTTACGACCGCTATATTGCTTAGATTATTGATTTCTAAGTATTTGCTATATTTTAGAAAAATAGTACTTACCTATATTTCACAATTAAAAACATTTTTAATTTAGTAATAGTGTAAATAGTATAAATACAGTGTCCCACGAAAGTTTTCTAATACTTATTGCAGGAAATTTTTATGACTATGTGCATTATATGAAAATTTCTGAAATTTCGTTAATACTGTAACGAGACACAATTACATATCGTGATCATAATAGTAAAATTTGATATCATTTCGAAAATATATACAGGAGTTAACGACGTATATTGCAAACATATACTTAGTGAAAAATTAAAAGATCTGTTTCAAATTTTATCAGTATAATCACGATAGTTGTGTCTTGTTATAATGCTAATGAGATTTCAAAATACTTTGTAAAATATACATACATAAAAAGTTTGTAAGGGTGTTCAAATACTTTTATGAGCCACTGTAAATTGAAAGTAGACTATGTTTATGGAATATCGGTTGTACTAATTTAATAGTATTAATCTTTTATGTGTTCCTAAAAAAAATTGTTGAAGAATAAAAATTAATTTCTTAGATTAAAGGAATTGAGATAATTATCCCTTTTTTTAGTATCTGGAAATGGCAGACACTGATCCACAATTAAAAGAACTTTTATTCCCAGCAGAAGAGACTTTATTTGAACAATTTTTAAGGTTTGGATTATATATTAGTGCATTATACCAAATTATATGTCTATTGGCAATACTAGTGGTTTTTCAAAGGGGCCCTTCCGATGGTATAGCTGCTTTAAAGGTATTGCATATATGTCTTATGATTAATTTAATTGACTTACAGATATTCTCAAGTTATGAATTAATAACAGGATGATCCAAGCGACGTAGAGTGTTCAGAAAATAGTCCTCAAGTAACCCCAAGGAGACCTCATAGACCACGAAAACAAGAAAAAAAAAAAAGACGCTGAATTTCTTCTTTGCCTGTACAAAAAATACGTTATTGAATCATTTTTATATTTCTTAGGAAAACTACATTTATATATTATTATTTGTACAATTCTGATAAAATATTGTATGTTAAATGTATCGATTACATTTTAACTATTTAAGAAATATTTAAAAATATGAATGAAATAAAATTGTTTTTACAAAAACATACTTTAATTGTCAATCATTTCATATTTGTATAAATTATTATATATTATTATATCATATATCATATTAATATAAATTCGTATTTATACTTTTAAGAAATTTTGATATTGTAAAAACAACGTATTTAAATAATATTTTTGCGTGAATACATTTATTTATTATTGTAAAACTATTGTTACTGAAAAAAAATACAGACGAAAAATAAATCCCAAAAAGATGTAATCTGAATACATGCAGGAAACGCTAATAGCTTATAAAATAATTTATAATTATACAGGGTGATACATAACAAACCATAATTTCTTTTTTGCCGAAATTAGAACAAAATCTTAGAGGAAGAAGATGAACTACATATACACGAATGTTTCTTTACAAATGCAATAATAGATGTGCATTTTACTACACATAGCGGTATTTTTTAAAATAGAAACATTCATTTTTTATTATATACAACATAGATCGCTTACTTCACTCGCTCACTCTACTTAAAAAGTATTAGGATAACATGATCGAAAACTGATTAGTATAAAAAATATTTTAACTTTAATTTTGTAGAATTTATCATATCAAAACCAAAAAAGATATAACGCAGTAAAGCTTATATTTATGCTTTTTTGTCTTACATACGATAAATTCTATAAAAATAACTTTATATTTAATAATATACTTACATTTCACTTTTTTTCATATTAATACACATATCACATGCTATGATTGTCTATAACTGATTCTCAATGTTTTAAATATTTTATTGAATAAATGCTCTCTTTATCAAAATTTAAAATTTCGATTAAAAAATCGATCTTTCTATATACCAATGTTGATCAAAACGAAGTGCGCAACCTACAGGCAACAAGTAACAACTCTATTTAAAGAGAGTGACGAAGAAGCTATATCGTTGTATCTTATGCTTTAGCGTTATAGGTTATTCTATTTTTGCATTTGTTTAGATTTATACTTTTTAACTTTAGGAACGTAAATAATAGTAACAATGAAAGTATAAAAATGGTTTTCATAAACATTGTAATTGTCAAGCTTTATTCGAATTAATTGGTTCTAACATTATGCTTTAACCCTAAAAATATGAAAAAGTAAATATGATCATATTTCCCAAATTATATCTTCCGCTTCATTAAGAGAGTAATACAAGATGTTGCATTCAACGGGAGTATTGTCACCACAAGACATTTTGACAGAAGTTAAAAAATTTATTTCCGGAGCTGTTCGGCCGAGTCATAGTATGAGCACGCTTGATGTAACGCGAACAGCTTTGACTTTACTTCGAAATGTACCTGCCGCAAGAGATGCAGTACTTGAATATTTCTGCAATGTATTTTTCATTGCAGTTACCAAATATGTTCGTCAGCTGGAAGTAAGTTTAGTAATTGTGCAATGATTGCACAAAATGCATGATACAGTTAAAGATTTCTATTAAATTATATCTCATTTTTCTAGACAAATCAAAACTTACCAATATGCGAGGAATCTATAATAGCAGAAATCCACAATGTTTTAAGTAGCTTTATTAATGGCAATCCAGAAGCGTGGGCACCAATTATTTCAGCATGGTCACTAGAATTATTAGGTATGCAATCATTAAATTGTTTGAAGTCAGATTGTTAGAAATAATGTTAATTTTATTACAGGTAAACTTTCTTCAGAATATGCAAAACGTGGAAACTTACCTGCAAATGCTGGAATTAATGATTTCCTTCAACAATGGATGTCTTGTTGTGCTACCCGTACTTTAATTGATATCACTGCTCAATGTCTTCAATGTCTTATGCATTCAGATACAGGATCTTGTATTAAAGCACTATTAGATACTAGTGTATTACATAGTCCTCATTTTGATTGGGTAGTAGCTCATGTAGGAAGTTGTTTCCCAAATACAGTTATTACCAGAGTGTTATCGTGTGGTTTAAAAGATTTTTGTGCAATGGACCATGAACATAATGTTAAAGATCCAAAATTAAATTCAGTAGTTGGAATTCTGGGTCATTTGGCTGGTAGTCACTTTCAGGATATTACAGCAGCATTATTAGACTTATTCAAGGTAAAAACTGTTCTACATATTATAATGTTAACTATCGCTTCTTCTCAAAATACATTTAATAATAATATTAGTAATAATAATAACAATAACAATAATACCTTTAGTGGAGTCTGCAGGAAGATGTAAATATCGATGAGGATACAAAGAATCAAAAATTGGCTACTGTTCCATTTCTTTTAAATCTGGCTTCTCTTTCGCAAACTCTTTTAAAAGCAATAACTAGTGATGTATTACAAACATGTAAGTAGATGTATCTAACGTTATAGAGATAAAGTATAATTTATCTGTTTTATTGTAGTAAAGCCAGATATAATCCCGCAGTTAGCTTTATTTGCTTCAGACTGGTGCAAATACTTTGATAACCAACCTGAAGCCCTGATAGATCTAACTGTTCATCTGATATTAGGATGTGAACAAGGAGCATCTCAGCTAATAAATATTTTACTAGATGCAAGTTTAAATACAAGTAATGTTGGGTATCATAGTGTTAACGCTGCTCAAAGTGTGAAAAGCGTATGTTCTGAGATACTAGAGTTGGTATTGCAAGAGATAGATCTACTTTTGAGGACCCATGGACCACAATCTGCAAATATTGCCTTACTAAATTCAGTCAAACAAGAATTTCCAGTAATACTACCATTACTTTTGAATCAAAATCCACTGCGAGTTCAAACAGCTATCAGGCTGCTATGTTTTCTTGGAAGTCAAAATCCTAATATGTTAATATCTGCAGCATCGTATATGTTAATCAAAGCTGTAACTACTTTCCATCTTGCCGCTCTGATTCGGCTTGTTTCTAATAACATTGTATTATTTTCCTCTAATAACTCTGAAACGGAAAATGTATTAGCCAACTACAGTTACTTTACACAAGTAGTTGAACAAGCACTTAGAGAAATAAACTACAAAAATGTTATAGAAAAACAAGAAACAAGACAACTCTTTCAAAATCTTACAATATTGCTAAAGTAAGTACATTAAGGTAGTTGTGCTATACTTTTTATACATTTGTATAACTTTGCTTTAATAGGTGGGAGAAGTATAACAAGGCAGTAGTACTCCGGTCAAAAATGATAACTCAAGCTATAAAATCCAATCTGCACCAAATCTCCACTCTGTTAACAAAAACAACTGACTTTGATTTGGCTAATGATATTGCTAAAATGTTAGACTTATTTAGTATGCCTGAAAAAGATAATTTTTCCCCAAATGTAGAACTCACTTTGAAATTAACGAGAGCTGTGATACAGTATTTCTTTTTATGCATAATGGAAGATGGTAAGTATTCAGTTAGTCTCTTTTTTATCAAAAATTTATAAATAAAATTTTGATAAAGTTCTAAATTTTAGACATCACACGAAAACAACAGGGTGTGAAGATCGTTTGTCATTTATTAAAAGATTTAACTTTTTATTCACCATGTGCTCGAGTTTTAGCTCTAAGAGAAATTCTGGAACATAGTATCAATAATAATCCTGCAAAATATTTTGGTGCAAAAGAAAAATTTGAACCAGAGTTTGAGGAAACATTACTTTTGCATCAAAACCACAAACAGGTAATGGTTTTATAAAATATTTAAAAATTAATAACTGCTATTGAGAATTATATGAATCTTATTCTACTTAGGTTACGAGTACGATGTTAGCTCAGAAACATTCTTCAGTGTTTCACGCCGGAGTGATTGGACATGGTCCTCGGAGACCGCCACCAGAAAATAATATCGATAAAGAAATTATTGCTCTCAATAAAATATTGCTGATTGATGTAATAAAGGTAAAATTTCTAAAAATATATTGGGTAATAACTATTGGATAAAATTATTAAATAATTTATTTAATGCCTAAACTCAATAGGCATGTTGTAGTAATCGTGAATCGGAACGATATCCTGTGAACCTAGATGCTTTAACAATGGTCAGTTTATTGTTAGTTGAGCTGGTTTCACCTGATGTTATGTATAATGGATTACCATGGCCTGATGAAGAATTTACAAAGGTATCATATTAATAATTTTGAAGTATTATAATTGTAATGCTAACAGTTGAATTTAATATAATGTTTCAATTGTTATATTAGGTTACTATAGAAAGAGATTTGCAAATCCATCGAACATTCAAGGATGTCCCATTATTATGGACATTATTAGAACTGACAGCTTGGTACAGACCAGCCTTAGCTTACTGCTCAGTTCTATTGAGAGGTATTGCTGCCACAGTTATGGCTAACTGGAATATAGAAGAAGGTATTTTACTCGTGAGTGTTATGGCACTTGGTCAGTTATTACCACCTCCATTAGCAAGTATAAGGGATGTTCTGCCAGTTTTAGAACCGCATCAGGTAGATTTCTATGATTAAATAATAACCTCATACACATACATAATATTTGAAATTAAAATAAAACATATCTTATTGTAGATAAATACTATAATGAAAGAATGTGTATGGGCTTACATGCGTGAAAATGTTCCATCACCTGCTCTTTTTACGCGTAGCGAGGGAGCTAACATAGCTTGGCGAGACACGGACACCTCTACTCCAAATTCACGGTTTACAGAAACACTTCGCTTAGTTTTGTTATCCAATATTCATACATTGGGTCCACTTTATGCTGCTCTTTTCTTACAATAAAAATAAATAGTTAAATTTTCTACCATATGTACATATTTTCGTGAATAATATGATATAAATCTAAGAAATTAATGTTATATTAGGAAGATATTTAGAATAAGTATTAACACATACTTTAAATTTACATTTTTGTAAAAAATATTTCTAGATTATTTTGTGAATAAAATGATATAAATCTAAGAAATTAATGTTATATTAAGAAGATATTTAGAATAAGTATTAACACATCCTTTAAATTTACATTTTTGTAAAAAATATTTCTAGATTATTTTATTAAATTACATTTGTAGAACAACTTCTCAATTAATATTGCATTAATATAGTTTGTATTTATTTAAAATGATATTGTGGATTAATGTCTAAACATTGGGTTCGCCATTCACTATCCTCGAAGTGTATAACAATAAATACATTTTTAGTCATGTTTTCATAACAACTCTATGTATAAAATAAAAGGTACCATCTGTATTATATAAAATAGGAATTTTTTAAGTTTACTAATATCTGAATACAACTAAATAATATACAGTATAATACGATATACAAATACAATGCAGATAACTTATAAATAATTTTCTCCAATTTCATCTAATTATGTCGAATGAATATTACTTTCATTCACTTAAATGTAGTTCGCTACTTTCAAATGCTAATAAAAAGAAAAATTAATAGAGGTCAAACTAAAAAGGAAAACAAAACAAATAATAAATTTTAATTTTTATAAAAGCATATTCACCTAAATACATACAAGAAAGAAATGTTGCTTTGTTTTGTATCATTATTAATATAGGAATGATGATATCTATGATGAGCGAACACTGTACGAATTAATTGGTAGTACGAATACCCTAGGTGGGTGTCTCGTCCTGACGAAATGATTATACATTATGCAATGATTCGATTCACATAAACGTCACGATCTTAATCGCGCGCTTTGAGAGAGTCTTTTACATAACCCCGTTTTATTCGGAGCATAAAACACTAGTAAAAAATGCTGAAAATATTTAATCACTTTCTTCCTATGTACACTGCTCGTTGTCTGGAAGATATAACATCTTGTGTGTAAATCCAGAACATTCAAACTACACCGAATGCCTGTATTTACATTCGAGCATTTTACATTTTACACGTTCGAGTGCAAACTTCTACGCTTTGTCAACGTGTTACATTATTCAAAATTCCTTTTGATATAGATTGACACAGTGTAGAATCACTATTTATGTTTCACATATAAAAGGAGGTATTATTTTTCATGATGTACAAATAAACAATATTAATTGCAAAATCTATAGATGGTAGTCGCGAAACTAATACATGCTTGCGAGCAACTGATACTTAATTAAATATTTTTGAGTATGCTACAATCATATGTAAAAAATAAAAGAAAAAACTATTACGTAATATGTACGTGTATTTATATATGTGATCTTCTCAACGGCAAACAAAGAATAAAAATGTGTGATTTGATTCATATTGAAGACCTTCCATTACTCTATCAAGTAATTAACAGTATTTGACGTCAAATGGACTTACTTTACAATAAATTATTATTCAGTTCTTCAGAATTAAAAAAGTTCACTTTTAAAGTCTATGTAAATTGAGTTTAGAAAAGTAGTGTACTCATGCCACCCATTTCACTTTGTTCTTTAACGAAGATCTCGAAGTACTGGTATATGATTGTGACGGCGAGTAAAATACCAGTACCTGAACCGATTGCACCAAGGAAATCAGCCAGTACAGACAGAGCACCGATACACAATCCACCAAATGCCGCCGCGGTCGGAATATATCTATTCAATTCATGAATCATAGAATTGTCTCTATGGCCTCTCATTACCATCTGTTGTTCTTTTAATTGTTTTGCGACCTGTAGAATAATTTTAGGTTCGATTAAAATACAATATCTATTAAGAACATAAAGAATGAAAATAATATAATAAATTCTTACGGCTTTTGCTGAGCTGCCAGAAACCTCGATCCACGTTTTCGAGAAGAAAGCACAAGAACCAAGCATAAAGAGAATATAAAGAATAGCATGAATGGGATCCTGAAGTATATGTCCCACAGATTCTGGTGGTGACAAATAATAACATAATCCTCCAACGGGGTAAGATCGCGCTGGACCACCACCGCCAATGTCGGACCATACTCCCAACAAATTCACGATAATATTTCCTTGAAATTTGACTGCCAACATTTGTGAAATAACATATAAATTTGACACCAATGCAGATTGGAGAATGATAGGAATATTGCTTGTATAAAACAATTTAATAGGGTAGCTGCTGTATTGTCCTCTGTATCTGGCAGATTTAATTGGCAAGTCAACGCGGAATCCCTAGAAATAAATACATAATTAGAATTTTAATTGATATTTTTTCAAATTAAAAATAATTTTATTCTATTACCTGGAAGTAAATTACAATAGCAAATACTAGGATTGTGGCAAGTAAGTTCATAAGATTAGGAAGGTTTTGCCTGTAGAACGCCTCGCGGAGAGCTCGAACTTTGTCTTGTCTTGTAGCAAGTAAATGAAACAATGCGATTACTGCGCCCTCAAATTCTGTGCCACGTCCTAATGACAATGAAATAAAGACGTTGTCATAGTTACAATATTCAGGAATATCAATAGAAAAATGAAAATATGATCATACCAGTATTAACAGTAGCTGGAGAAAATGCTTTCCATACAATTGTTTCACAAATATTTGTAGCAATAAAAAGAGAGATTCCACTTCCTAATCCATATCCTTTTTGGAGCAATTCATCCAATAATAATACAATCAATCCAGCAACGAATAATTGAATAATAATTAATAAACAAACACCAGCTCCAATTTCTGTTGGATCACCATACATTCCAGTCATTACATATACAATAGCTTGACCAACAGTGATAACCATTCCAAATACTGCAAAAAGTAAAAATTAGATTGCATGTTACAATTTACAGGCATACAATATTTTTGAAGGTGCATTGTGCTTTTCTTACATTTTTGAGCACCATTGAAGAGAGCTCTATCTTTTGGAGTATCACCAACTTCAATTATTTTCGTACCACTCAACAGTTGCATAATCAGACCAGATGTAACAATGGGAGAGATTCCCAACTCCATAAGAGTTCCTCTATTTGATGCAAGTATAACTCGAATCCAATAGAAGGGATCTGCACTGTCCGAAGACATAATTCCAAATAGAGGTATCTGGGAAGACAGAAAATGTTTTGTTAAACACAAAAATTTCATTGAATAGACACAGTGCTTATTACAAAGTAACTCTTACCTGACAACATACTAAGAAAATGAATAAGGTAATCGCAGTCCATAATACCTTCTCTCGAAATTGAATCTGTAAAAATGTTTGATCTCTTAAATTACTGTTTAAAGCATAAAGAAGCTAAAAACATTTAAAAGAAAACATTTAAATGAAGCTGAATTTGATTAATACATCAATAGAGAAACCTTTTTAAAAGATCATAAATAAGATTAATTTTAAGCGACTGGAATACACTACATAATGTACTACAAAAATAAATTGACATAGACTTACTTTACGTTCCGGCTTCTCTATTTCCGGAAGTATACTGCAAAACGGCTTTATCACCTCTAGAAATTTAACTGAAAAACATACGGTGGAAAGTTAATCCTCACGTTAACAAAATACCGAACTAGAAACTGAAATATTAAAAGTTCAACGAAGCGAACAATATGTTGTATGAGAAACGAAATTAAGAGGTTACAGTTATCGTTCATCATAGCAACTGTAATCCTGAATAAAAGATTTTCTGAATTTCTGACTGGGAACAGTGTACTTACATCCCATTTTGAATCCGAGGTGTAACTATTCTAAAGGATCACGATGCTACGACGCTTTCCACTTACTCTATAATCAACAATGCCGCGAAGACACTAGATTAAAGTAAGAATCCGAGCAAACTCGGCTGCGTATGCTCGATTGGCAAAGCGTAGCGAGTCGTGGCTCTCTTCGTCGACACGTATCAATATGCTATTGTCACGTGACCTGATGATGTTGGCCGGCACGAGTTAGAAATTCTTGGAAATGATGTTAGATGGCGCTACAATTATGTTAAATGCGCATGTGCGCATTGTCAAATGTTTTTTTTAAATTCCTTTGATTTAACATGTTCCTTGTATACTTCTTGGATGCAAACTGGTAAATAATTTTTCGATAAACGTATGACATCAATACAGGTATAGAAGGTAAATTAAAAATCATGAAACTTTGACAAATATTTTTGTTACAATTCATGAATAAGATACGTATACAAGGTGATATGATATAGAAATAAATGTTATACAAAAATTATTTTTTAACATAGTGCATTTTCTCATCTAAAAGTTGTATAACTTTGTCTTATTGTATATTTTTAATTCTCGTTGATGAACAACTCTTGAGTTTTGATGTCATAAAGCCTGGTATTCTGTTTATTAAAGTACCTAGATGAAAATAGGCTACATCTCCTATCAGAACAGCGTTAGAAAGATAGAGCATTAATTATGAAAATAAAATTCAATTATTTTTACTTGTTACTTCGTTATGAATTTTTCCATTAAGAATTTTCAGAAAACAGAAATATGATTAATGGATTACCTATCGTACGGAAGAGAAATTCAACGGTGAGCGTGTTAAAACTTCAATATTTCAAATTTGAAATTAGTCTAAAAAAATTTATAAGAAAGATAAATTGTTAGAAAATTTATAAACATAATTTTGGAAAAATATATAACTATTTATCGAAATACTGTTGTCATACGAATTTCAATTTACAATTACAAAACAAGATATAATTTAAACATAAATTTCATATAAATACAAATTAAATCAACAAAGAATATAAAACTTAAATATTTCAAATTTTAAGTTAGTTTAGAAAAATTATTAGAAAAGATAAATAATCAGGAGGTCTATAGATATAATTTTGAAAAATTCTAGTTATTTGTCAAAATATCGTTATCGTTTAAATTTTAACTTGTAATCACAAGACAATTTATATTGACTTACATAAATTTTCCATTAGGAGACCATGTGTAAGAACTGCGAGTTACATAGTTTGTTGTCAAGTGTTACATAAATACTTATCGTAAAAACGAAGACAACGAATTTGCATGCGCAATTTGCAAATTATAATGTATAACAGACATTTTCAAAATCGACAATAAAATTTAAAAAAAAATTTAAGTTACAAATTGCAGAATGCGCATTTTAGTATAAAAACCGTTCTTGCTGTAGAACTATTTTTGTATCTTTAGATAAATAATCTTTGATTTATACTTGTACTTGTATACTTGTACGAACAAATTTATGTTTCTAAAGAAGAAATATATTTATTCAAAAAACTATAATTCAAATTTTTATTTCTGGTTTGACCGAGGATCATGTATATATTTCTAAGGGAACATTACCTAATTTTTTTGAAGCGACATTATTGCAGAAAACTACTCATAATTGTCATTTACGAAGAAAATAAATAATAATAATAGTAATAATAAATAATCAGCCAAATTTATCTTTATTTAAATATAGGTTATCCTAGCATCAGACATAATAGCAATATTGATTTTATTAGCAGTTTATGCTATTGTCTACTAATATGTACATTCTAAATAATTTGCTATCAGCGAGGAGTGAATGGGGAAATACTATATAAGGAGCAAGCAAGGTAACTGTCGGAATTATTTCCGTATTTTTCCTTGGAAAGTGTTTCACGAAAATTATCAGTTTTGGTCTATCTTTTTGAACACATTAGCATTGTCTCATATACAATGCAAAGTATTGCTGGTACAGTTTTGCTTCTTGGACTGTATCTTGGCTTCTTCGTTCATGGCGGGTAAGTGAAAGGATTCTGCCGAAACTCATAGAATATCAGTCCTTTGCGTACAAAGATTATAAATATAAATAAATGATTTTTTTATTGATCTTCAATCGATTTTTTGCTTTTAAGCATCAGAGAAAATATGAACTCTATTATCTATCTATACTAATATTATAAAAAGAGAAAGTTTGTACGTAGGATGTGTGTATAATTTCAGAAACTATTCAACCGATTTGAATAATTCGTCCACAGTTGGAAAGTACATTTCTTCCAAATGGACACAGATTACATTTCATTACGCTTACTTCTTCGGGCTTAGAGAACCGAACAATAACCATAGATGAGACCCAAGTCTGATTAATGTAACTTTGTTTCCATTGTACGGTTGTGCCTCGCTTGAACGCAGTCATTTCCTATAAATATTCCTCGAATACTATTTACTATATTGATTTCTATTGCGAATAAATGACAGGGATTTTAGAATTGCGAAGTTAAACTCATATTAGTTCTTAGTTATGCGTGGACGAAATCTAGGTAACAACTAGTATGTATATATATAAAATACGAAAATTATAAAAGCCGCGTGAATAAAAATATTCTCTTATATTACAAACTGTATTATAAATGTGAAAACTTCCGATAGTTCGTGAAAATTATTGTTCCGTATTATTTGAAGTAATTACCTTTTTTGTTATTCGCAGAGAAACTCATGGAAAACGAAAAGATAACCATGAACTAGTTATTGAACCAATAGTTGGCAGGTTTCAACATAGTGAAGGTCCTTTATGGAATCATCATTCACAAAAACTTTCTTTTGTTGATATTGAAGCACAAAAAATATGTAGGTTTGACCCTGTAACAAAAGATCTTTCCTGCATATTCATAGGTAAATCATTAATATTGTATATCTAGAGTCTGTAAAAAAGAAAATTTCATTTTCATAAATTAATATTAATTTCTGAATTAATGATTAGAAAATGGACCAGTTGGATTTGCTATTCCTATTAGAGGAGAACCTAATAAGTTTGTAGCTGGTAGTGGTACAGATTTCATCCTAGTTACATTGGATAGTCATGAGAATACTACAGAATCACTTCCTGAAATACTTGCTGTTGTTGATACAGATCGCAATGGTACTAGGTGGAATGACGGAAAGGCGGATTCTTCAGGAAGATTCTGGGGTGGTTAGTTGAAAATTATCAGTCTAATAGATAAAAATAATAACTTAAGCATGCTACATGTTTCATTTACATTTCTATAGGAACAATAGGACCAGAAGTAAATGAAGTTGTTGTTCCTAATCAAGCATCTTTCTATTGTATTAAGTCTGATCTCAAACCAAAAAAGGAATTATCTCCTGTTACTAATAGTAATGGATTAGCTTGGAATCTCCAGGATGATACATTGTATTATATTGATACTCCTACGCTTCAAGTAGCTGCATTTGATTTTGAGCCCGTCAGTGGAACTATATGTATGTAACTTTTGAAAAACATTAAATATAAAGTACAAAACTCACGTTGAATTAAATTTGTAATAAATATAATTCATTTCAGCTAATAAAAGGATTGTATTTGATCTCAAAAAAGATAATGTTTCTGGACTACCTGATGGTATGACTATAGACATAAGTGGAAATCTTTGGATAGCTTTATATGATGGAGGTGCTGTAAGTATTGTTGTAAAAGTTTTATATATAATTAACAATATGTTTATGAAATAAATGTAATATAAAACAATAATATGAAAAAAATGTATTATATAATAGGTGGTCAATGTTAATCCTCATACTGGCAAAGTAATACGTTTTGTGAAACTTCCAGTATCAAAAGTAACTAGTTGCACATTTGGAGGGCCTTTGTTAGATACTTTATTTGTAACAACATCTAGCCGTGGTTTAAGCAAAGAGGAACTTAAAAAACAACCATATGCAGGTTATGTTTTTGCTGTAAAAGGCTTAGGAGTACATGGCCTTCCTACAAATTCATTCAAAGCATAATAATTTTTAATAATGAATATTCTTATGCACTTTATAATCATTCTGCACAAACAATATTTAAAAAAAACAATAAAGATAATTAAGTAAAACTTCTGCATTCTTTTATTTTTTAAATTTTAAGAACAGTAATAAAATGATTAACCTAGCATTAAAAACACATCGTTACTATTAACGATTCCGTAAGTTAGTTACATTACATTGTATGAGTGTAATATAATTACATTATGTTGCACAATCAATTTTTATGTTGTTAACTTCAATTTCATTTTTTTTATCAAACATCACTCAAGAGTATAATTGTTTTTAATCTTGTTCACTTTATAATAAAATGATAACCTTAACATATCTGTATCGTAATAGATCACTATTATCAAAGTACTGGATACTGTTATCAAAGTTCATAAGCCATGATATATAATGAAGAACTCTTGTGCAGCATCTCTTTATTCTCTAAAAATAATTCAACCTGGCAAATTCTAAAGTTTAGAGTTTACTGAAAGATTAAGTGATTTTTACTTCCTGTATTTTGTACTTTTTGTGTTCTAAAAGTATTTGTTACTATATAAATCATACGTGTGTATAATAACTAGTAACTAACAATTAACTATTAAATCAGACAAATGTCAGAAGTAACTGTCGAACCACTCGTTGGACCATACAGTCTCGGCGAAGGTCCTCATTGGGATTGTGCTTCTCAAAAATTATATTTCGTTGATATACTTGCCCAGAAAGTACTCAGATTTGACCCTGTGACAGGTACTCTTACATCTGTTTTCGTAGGTAAGTAATTAAGAATTTTGTATTATGTAATTTATAATCTATTTTATAAATACATTTTTATCATTATATTAGAAAATGGACCAGTTGGATTTGTTATTCCTGTTGAAGGTAGCACCAACAAATTTGTTGTTGGATCTGGTATAGATGTAATGCTACTTTCTTGGAATAGTGAAAAAGATCTTGCAAAATGTACACCTCAAATATTGACTACTGCAGATGGTAAGAGAGCAGAGATCAGATGGAATGATGGGAAAGTAGATTCTTCTGGAAGATTATGGGCTGGTTGGTTAAAAATATAAATTATTTTATATGAAAGTATATTACTCACATAGTATAAATTCTTACGTAATTTTTTCTTCTTCTTAGGAACAATGGGTCTTGAAAAGGATGGAGATATTCCATTTGATGCGGGATCTTTTTATTCTATGGGTGATGATCTTTTATTGAAAAAACAAATATCTCCGGTATCCATAAGTAATGGATTAGCCTGGAATCCTGATAATAATATATTTTATTATATTGATTCATTTACGTATCAGGTTGTGGCATATGATTACAATTGTCAGACAGGAACCATATGTAAGAAATTTACAATGTATTTGGTATACATTCTGTGTTATGTTAACCAAAATTTACACTTTTAAATCTCTATTTTATAGCAAATAAGAAGATTGTTTTTGATCTTAAAAAAAATAATATACCTGGATTACCAGATGGTATGACTATAGATACGGATGGAAACCTTTGGGTTGCTGTCTTTAGCGGAGGTTGTGTGAGTATTACTACATTCCTATGGCGATTCATAATTATCATAAAATACATTGTAGAGGAAATAATTGACATTTATTTTCTGAGAAGAGAATATGTTTAATGTTTAGGTTCTCAATATTAATCCGAAAACAGGCGAATTGTTGCGTTTTGTTGAGATTAACGGTGCCAACAACGTAACAAGTGTTGCTTTTGGTGGTCCTAATCTGGATATCTTATATGTAACAACAGCGACCGTGCAATTAAACGAAAATCAGTTAAAAGAGCAACCACATGCTGGTTACTTATTTGCCATCAAAGGTTTGGGTGTTCACGGTTTTCCTGCAAATTCGGTTAAACTACCAAATAAATTAACATAGATGTACATATAAATATTTAAAATATTGTATAAATATATAAAACATTTTTTAATATTAAATTACTAGCATAATGAATTTGTAGATTATATATATGTCGGAGATGAAAGAACACCGGAGCCTTCCTTTGGAACTTTGGAAAAATCCCGTAATATTGTAATCTAGATTCTACAATAGCCGTAATTAATCAATTGCCATTCAATCCGATTGTATTTATTCGAGATTTGTAACAATGAGCTTGGGCTCGAGGCGACAATCAGTCGCCAACGTAGCCGCGGTCAAGGGATGAACGTTTGTCTAACAAAGGTATGGAGTAATAGTATAGCTCTCCTTAAAGAACATCCCAACGGTCTCTGTCCCGTGGCTCGCCACACGCAGGCTCTATTCTCCGGGTAAGATGATTACCAGATGTCGATGCATCTCCACAGTACATATTCAGCTAGCCTGAGGACCTGTTATAAATCTTAAGATTTAGTTAACTAAAGTCCTTCAAACAGACAAACAGTCTTTGTCCCAACTACGGGAAGATAGGGGAAACCTACTTTCTCACGAACGACGCTTCCCGCTAGCAACTTTTCCTCAAGGGCGGCTAGCATCCTTTTCTAACCACCGATATGGAAATTGACCAATTAACAGCAACGTCAATTTCCCTCACCTTCTGAACGAAGGCATCGCTCCACGAATCCGATGATCTCGTGCCCTTAGACACACCCCGTCATAGTTTTCCTCTGTGGCATCATCGCGACGGAAAGTCATTCTTTCGTGCGATCTCATTGACGAGAAAGAATAACGTCTTTACGATCAGTGAATATTTCACGTTTTGTTAACCAAGAGTCGGATTTAGAGTTTGTGAGAACATACATCTGTTACCCCGTTGACCGCGGATTCGTTATCGAACCTAGGATCATTGTCATTAGCGTCTCAAGTATCTAATTACCACGGTTACTTGTCGATATTTGTAACAATCATATTTGCTCTAGTCAATATCTTGTCTATTGCATAACGACAATGTGTAATCACAACGAAGGTTTGTTTCACGCCCTTAACCCCAACTCTAATCATAACGCTAACCCGACATATATATAAAAGTTACATTTTTAATAGTTTTTGCAAAGAATCAAACTATAAGCTAGAAAAAGATTATTTTGAGTTTCTTATTTGAAATAAACAATACTATATATATGTACAGATTTATTGTTTTTTATTAAAACAGATGTTTATAAATTATTCATTAAAAATGTACAAGTGTTTTGCTAATGTTTAATTATACTTGCCTACCCTTCTTTTTTACGTACAAAGAAAATTGTATCGATTACTGAATTTATAGAGTAGAAAAATAATATATCATTTTATTAATATGCAAGAACGTTTCCTTGGAATTATAGTGAAATTATATTCGTCATTATGTTGCTATTTCGATCTTTACGAGAACTTTGTGAAAAGTAGTAATATTCGAGCATTGTCATCCTGAGGCTTGTCATCCTAACTAGTGAAAAATTAAACTTTCACTACTTTTTTTCTTGAGATACAGATAGCCTCTTAGATATATGTATAATTTATGGAAAAATTCCATATCAATTATTTTCATACTTTAGAATACATCTATTATTATCTATTTTCACGTGTGATAATTAAACCGTTCATATAGAATGATTTCATTAGGCACAGAAGTGAGAAGGCTAGCGAACGAAGGCTATTTCAGTCGTTCTTGATGGAAATAAAACTGTACACTGCAAAAACGTTAGAAAATATTATTTGCATGACTATGTACCTTATCATTTATATACCACGTCAATTGTAAATTGCGGATGACAAATTGCATTCAGCATGAACAATACATCAATGAACGAAACTCAAGAATGGGATGAAAAAAAAAATTATGAAGAAAAGGATGAAATAATAAAAAATGTTTTCATAGCGACGATTTAATCGTCTAATGTTATAATTTCGACACTATCATTAGTGGATTTGTCTCCTTTCTTGCTAGAAACATTACTCGACTTTCCTCTTGGTAAATCATATATATTCTTGCAGTCTGATGGCCTCAAAGATTCTGACACTTTTTGCTGAACTACACTAACTCCTGAAGATAAATTTTTCGCGTATTCCATAGCCGTCTTCATTTGCTGAGGTTTTTGTTGAGGTATAATTTCTAAATGCGAATGCTGTTTCAATTGGGAAAGCATCGAGAAAGCTTCTACGGAATTTCCTTGAGAATACGAACTCGGCAAAGAACTAGAAATATCCATTGATGCTGACTTCGTTTTCGTAGAGGACTTCTTGTATTGTGAATATTTTGTACTTGGACTTTTCAAGCTAGCTTGAGGATTTACCGGACTTACAGAAATTCCACTCAATTCTGGTGGTATGTAAGGGGATTGCGTCATTGTCGAGTTCCCAGGCATCGCACTCAATATATTTGATAAGTTACTCGGCAACGCAGACATTGTTTTAGCTGGTTTTGTTTTTCTAACTACATTTTGTACATTCATCTGCGAATACGATCTTTGTGAATTTTTCTTTGACAATAATTTATGTTGTAATGAAGTTCCTGAGTGCGAAGTTGGTACATTCATAGATAGCGTTTGTTTCATTCCAATCGACGGACTTAGTACTGTGTGTACAACTTGAGGGATCACAGATGGATTTGTTGTGGCACTACTTTTCAAAGGAGAATGCGATAAGGAAGGATTGTGCGCTGGTTGAGGCTCTGTCAATGACTTTGACACTCGAATTTGAGGAGCGCTTATTTGTTTTGGTGGGCTAGTCTTAACGTGCGTTTGTATAATGGATGGCTTCAACAGAGACACTTGCGTAGTTGGTGGTTGTAAGATAGGCTTCGATGGTTGTGATATTTGTAGAGATTTTGGAAGTTGAACTGGTAGAGAGTCATTTTGTGGACTCTGTTTCGATGGCTTACTTTTAGGTGGTACTGTATTTACTGGAGTTATTGATATACTAGGTCTATCTTTAGTTATTGACACAGTGGTGGTAGTTTTTGTCGTGGCTGCTTGTTCATACATAGGCGTGGAACGCACTGTCGTTGCCGTAGAATTACTTAGACTTAGTAATTGTTGCACAGTCAAATTGTTTAAGTTACTCAAATTGCTCATAGTAGGAGCAACATTCATACTAGAACTGGAGGTACTCATTGTAGGTACACTGCTAATATTAGGTGCAGTGGCAATAGTATTACTTAATCCACTGGTTAAATTTGACAAAGAAGTAAGATTATTCTGATACTGTCTCAGAATATCCTGATAATTGCCTATTTGATTTAAGTAATTCATTGCCGATAAAGGATCCATCATACTGTTGCCTAAGCCGCTTGTTAATAAAGCGGACAATATATTTGGGTCAACTAATGGATGCATAAAATAGGGATTCATCAAGGAACGATTTCCTGATGCCCCCATATAATTAGCAAAAGTAGGTTTCGCGTTGAACTGATTCATTGCATTACTACTTTGCTGCATGGCTTGTAGGTATTTATTTACATTGGGTGGACGTCCTCTTGGTCGACCAGTGGATGTTAGATTTCGGTATGGTTTTCGATTTTGAGAAGATTGTGGCGATGTAGAAGTCACTTGCGGTTGGGACGCGACTACCTATACATATCGCAAATAACAATTGTATTAATATTGACATATTTGTACTGTGCGTTACTGGAAAGAATACTAGCGGGACGACACAGGTGCAAAAGAGTATAGTATTTGTATCGTTCACCGTCACATATTGTGTTATATCGTTGTAGTGGAATACATGATATCTGGATACACGATACTTAATGCGTCATTACGCGCGCTTATCTTTATGATTATATCGAATTCTTTCCAACAACACTTTATGATTGATAACATGAAATAATATAAAAGTATAAAATTTACAGGAGTTGGAGATGTCGCTTGAGGCTGTGTCTGATTCTCTGTAGCTGGTTTGTCAAGACTGGAGAAGAATTTGTTTAAAACCGTCCGATTGTAATTATAATCATTACAATACTTTGTAGCAGTTTCCAAAACATTTCCTTCCAAATTCTATTAAAACAGATATAAGATATCAAATGAAATAATTATGTATTAACGATTATAGTATATGTTCCATTCAAAATCTTCACTTACTTTATTGCCGATATACGTTTTATATGTATCTACCAGCAAAGAAGCAAGTGTTTGTATAGTTTGCTCCTTAGTTTGAAAACTTTTTAAAGCTCTCTGATAAACCCAATATGTGTCAAGAAGAACTTGAGTTCTAGCATCTGCATTTGTATTGGATGCAAGATCAGAGGTACTTGTTCCCATTAATTGCATCTTAGTTCTAAGAGATTGTAAACAAAGAGTCAATGCTTGACGAGATAACTGCTCTCTTTCCGAATCACGTAAATATTTTCTAGAAAAATGAAACAATTTTATGAATTGAAACGTTAAACAATTTCGCTGGAAAAAGTGTTGTTGATAAATGTGAGTATAAAAGATAAAATATATTTTTATTTAAAATGTACTTGTCTGATTCTGGAATTTTCCCAAGTTGTACGCTCAATTGCATTAACATTCGACCATCGTTTGTCTCTTTCAGTACTTGCATTAATAACGTTACGGAACGGGACATATGAAATGCGAAACTTCCTGGTCTATCAACTTCCCTGTTTGGTATGTGCCAAACTCCCTGGAAAAGATACGTGACAATTACGATAAATATACCCATTATCCCATACGATAAATATAAGCGAGCATATTTATCTGATAAAATAACATAGCTATGGAAGGAAATGTTAAATAAATATATGCTTCGTTATTTTCTTGCTTACAATCGTTATTGTTCTCATTTAGGTAACATCTTTTTTTGCTTGAGAAAAAAAGATGAAGAAATGTATGTTCTGTTGCAACCTGTTTGTTATAATCTCATTTTGTTTGTTGCTGTACAGTGTCAGGTAAAAAATTAATAATTTATTTAAAAATTGATATAATGAAGTCACAACTTTGATCGGGAGCCAAAATTTACGTTCCGAGATCGAAAAAATTAATTTACGACATTTGGAGGAACATAAGGAGTTCAAGTCTCATTCAACATTGATGGCAATTTAGAAATATCTCTTCCTGTTTTTTCCGAAAATATAATCTTTAATAACTGCGTTATATCAAGTCTTAAGTTAATTTGCGTCTTGTAATCTTATATAAGATTAATTTTTTTATTAATATGAACGAAAGTTAAATGTAATGAATGTTGAATGAAATATGAATGTAAGCGAAAATACTACATATTAATTCACAAATGACTTTTGCAATCTAGAATGTAATACAATGTAGACATAAA
The DNA here is from genome assembly GCA_936014575.1 of Bombus lapidarius. NCBI lineage: Eukaryota > Metazoa > Arthropoda > Insecta > Hymenoptera > Apidae > Bombus > Bombus lapidarius. The sequence continues at coordinate 1,879,841 of CAKXZU010000050.1, forward strand.
CGGCTCTATGTATAGCTAAATTACTGATGTTACTACTTAACGCTTTAATTTACGATTTTGTTATATTGGCTTTGTCAATTATGTAGGTTATAAAAAATTTAAACGCAATTTGTTGCAGTAGTAAAATTTTTTTAAGGTCTGCCAATGTTTCGAAAAAGATTATAATAGACACAGATGCCGGGGCAGATGATGCAGTAGCTATATTTTTGACTCTTAAGTCCGAAGATAATATTTTAGCAATTACTTGTTCTTATGGAAATACATATATGGAAAATGTAGTTATTAATGTACTTAAGATTTTAACTGTCGCCAACAGAAGTGATGTAAGTATATCATAAAATTTACTTAAACTAAACATTCTATATTGCAATATCTTCCAGATACCTGTGTATAAAGGAGCACATAAAGCATTAATAAATGGATATAATGAATATAATAAAGATAATTACTTTGGCTCTGATGGTCTAGGAGACTTTAATTTTACGGAAGAGATCACTGCTAAAGTTGATGAGAGTAAACATGCAGCTATAGCTCTCATAGACTTAGTAAAACAATATCCACGTGAATAATTAATTATTATCAAATTATTTAGTGCAATAAATTCAAGTTAATTTAAGACTTTATATTTAATTATATTTATTACGATTTATAGATCAAATAACTTTATTAAGTATTGGCCCATCAACAAATGTTGCTACGGCAATTGCATTGGAACCTCTATTTTTAACGTATTTAAAAAATCACATCGTACTAGGTTCCAGTGTTAGCGGAGTTGGTAATATTTCACCTAATATTGAATTCAATTTCTATCAAGATCCAGAAGGTAATTATATGATACTGAATAAGAACACTACAAGTGTTTTATTTCCATGGGAGACAGCAATCAACAGTTACATATCCACGGTAATTATTTTAAAATAATATAATATTATCTTTTTTTTTTAATATAATATAATATTAATATTAATTTATATTTTAAAAAATGATATAAAATATCAATGATTTTTGAGCAGGACTGGCGTATAAATGTATTAGGAAAGATAAATTCTTCTATTGTGAATTTCTTAAACAAAGCAGAGCGGAGAAGTTTAACAAAGTCCACTTCGTGGGGTATTTCAGATGGAATGGCTGCTGCAATTATGCTACAGCCACAACTTATAACAAGATCTATAGTAACAAATGTGAGTCCTGTAATCGATGGGCTCGCAAGGGGTTCGATACTTGTAGATTATACTAATCTAACTGGCAGGCCAAAAAATGCAAAAATTATACAAGCGATTGATACAGATGGCTTCCAACAACTGTTATTGGACAAATTTTCTTAAACGCACATATTTTGCATGCAAATACTTAAAGAAGGATAAATATTATACTAAAGATATTATACTATTATAATACTATACTATGCTATAAATATTAAAAATATTATACTATTATACTAAAAGAAGTATAATAAAAAATACTTACATTGAAAAAATTAGTGCTTTTTCTATCAGCAAATAGTCCTTGAAATCTTTCCTCTCGATAAAATTGACAATTATAACTGTCCAATAAAAGATTCCTGCATTTTATTATGTCCTTAGCAGTCTTATTGTTGAAAAAGAAATGCGATAATCTGTAAAACGATTTGTAATGCTCCGAAAATCTTAAAACACATTGTTCTAGACCAGCTAAACAATATGTTATTAAAGTTGCAACTTCTTCTTCAGTCATATTTTCTTCTTTTTGTACAAAAACCGAGTCCTCTTTCTTTTTCTCACTTTCACTTTCACCAGAGTCGCTTTCGGTGTCACTTGAACTATCGCTATCAGAACTATCATCACTACTGCTGGATTCATCGCTGCTACTAGAACTAGAATTATTCGTTTCGGTCGTTGTTGTAGTTGTTTGTGTAGTTGTTGTACTTTCTTGCGAGCCTCTCCTACTTAAAGTTAGCTCTTCCTTCGTAGTACTTGCAAGTTTCTTTTTATCGGGAGGTTTATCTTTCATTTCTTTATTACCTAATTGCAGATCTTCGTTTTGTAACCACTTCCCTTCAAACTTTCTCGTATCTTCATCTTCAGGAGAAGATTGCCGTGTTTCCTGACTAATCTCCATCGCTTGTTTCATAAGAGCGTCCATTAAATCTTGAACATTTTCCGATTTTCCTTCACTTTCGAGTACAGTGCCAATTTTTGAAGATGTTAATGAACTTTTCTTATTGTCTTCTGATTTTACCTTTATCTTTTCAATAGTTTTCTTCACTTTCTTTCTTTGTGATTTTGATTCATTACTTTCATCGCTCGATAATACCATAATCTCATCGTTCTTTTCTTTTTGTGAAACCATATCACAAACTTTTGTGATTACGTCATCTATTAAAGCTACAACGTCTTGCATTAATTGCAAATGAGATACGTTACCTAATTTTATCCTCTTTGCATTATCTTGTGATAATTCTGCGAGAGATCTCTTACGTGTTTCTGTCTTCCCTTGTTCAATACGTTGACTCGTTCCAAATCCTTTATTTGTTCTATCTATGATTTCAATCTCCTCAATGCTATTTGAACGTCGACCGATCGTAACAATATTTCTGTCTCCTTCAGCTGTAAATTCCACTTCTCCTCCAGCATTTTTATTACTTGTAAAAAGATTTTCCTCTTTAACCTTCTCGTTTAGTTTTGAAGTATACTTCATGAAGGGCCCTTTGGCACATTTCTCAAGATGAAATTGGAGCAATTGTCCTAAAGACTTCTTTAGAGGTTTCCCCTCATGCTGTTCAAGATATTTTAATATGCTCGCATGAATTCGATAGTGTACTTCTAATGCTTCAACCGAAAAATGCTGTGGACATTTATGACTTATTCTACGTGGGTATTGTGCATTATTGTGATATAATAATTCACTAGCCTGCAATTAAATATAAACAAATTAGAATATATATCACCTATGACCAATATAAATGGTATACAGATTTACAAATACCTTCGCATAATGTTCCAAATATATAGGAGGATCTTGGTTTTTCTTTTCGGCTATCTTTCCGAGCATATATTGATACAGCCATCTTTCATCATGCGGTATTGTTCCATCTTTAGTACCAATAAATAAACGAGCACATGCTTGAAAACACTGATAAGCGATTTCCAACATTTCTTCTTTTCTAGTTTCTAAGATTTCAAATCGTTCCATACTTAACGTGTCTGTTTCTTGTTTCAGTAATCGTGAACAAAATGAATGAACAACATATGCGAATGTCCCGTATTCAGTCCAAATAATATGATTACAAGAATCCAATTCGACAGCATGTCGATAACTGGATTGGGTTAATTTCGCTTTTGCTAAAAGTGAGTCTTCGTTTCTAAACATAAAATAAACAATCATTATTATTAACTTGTGTTATATCATATTAATAAAGAAGTTTGAAGCACTACGCACATTGGTTTATATTTATTTAACCAGGTTTCTATTACGGTGCCGGATGACATCGCTAGTCCAGTCCAAGAACTCAACCTTGTTGGATGAAAACATAAATCCAATAAATAATATCGAATAGCTGGGCTCCATTTACAATTTTTGAAACAAAAATCTGCTAGGAGATAATAAATAGTGGACATGGAATGCGGCAGAAGCTTCTTAACGGTCGGCATTGTGTCTCGTTCACCCATTATATAAGCCATCATTTCATCAATTACTTGATTCGGATCACTTTCTTGAGGAATTAACTTTATTATACGTTTAAACAGATCTTCCGTGTCTGCATTAATTGTTAAAGTCCTGGGTGAATGAAATTCTGGTATTTGCTTGGGTTTATAAAAATTGAACAATAACTGTGCTCCCTCCCAAGTCACTTTCATTTGAGGTACTCCATGGTCTTCTATATGTTTTGGTCGGCCTTTGTTCACTTTATTATAATGACCATATAGACAATAAAATATTTGTTCTAAATATTTTGAAACTTTACTTTTTATACTGGAAAATTGAGGGGTTTCCAATTTTGGGATAACTAAATTTAAAGTGAAAAATAAGAGTTTTGCTTCATTGTAGCAACACCATGAGTGTCTTCCCATAAAGTCATGGGCAATAAATAAAATCATGATAGATGCTGGAACACCTTCATCCTCATCATCTGATTCAGAATAATTAGAACTATGCTTATTTTTGTATGACGATTCAGCTTTTGCTCTCTCTTTGTCTTCTTTATATTGCAAAACATAATGCAATAAGATCCAAGGCAAGACAGTTTCAAGTGGCATCTCTACAGTATTTTCTGATACATCTAATTGGTTACAAACAATGTGAACCAAATTTTGTACTAATCTCGAAAGACGTGCTTCCGGTAAATACTTTACAACAAAAGTGCTTACTTCAATTGTACAAGCTTCTAATTTTTCAAGCGCCATTAGGACGGACCTCGTCCATTTCTTTTGTTCTATATCATCGGAAGCATTTAAATAATTTTGCCATGCTTCGTTGAGGCAGGCTTCCGCCCATACATAACATTCTTCGTATTGTTGTAGCTGCCATAAGCTATCTAGTAACATGGATAACTGTTGTACTCTATCAACGATGTTATCATTTACGGATAAAAATTTATTTCCTTGTTTTGCGAACTTAAATGTATCCTGTAATATGTAGGCTAGCTCAGCGTATTTTTTTTCGTCATACAGATTTTGTATTTCTCCTAATTTCTGTCCTCTCTGAATAGACTTAAGTTTCTTCTCCACTATTTTAATACTGATATTAGAATGATATTTACAATTAGGCAATTTTAAATAAACCATTTTGTTTTGTTTTGCCAATTCTTGCATATGACTTAGCAACTAAAAAGATAATATCTGATTAGATAAATTAGGAAAAATCTCTTTGTGCTGGAATTGAAGTTACTTACCAATTCTAAAGTCTCAATGACGATGTCTGTGTCTCCTTGGCACAAAAAGATATTAGCTTTGAGCCACAAAACCCTTAGAAATATCAGAATATTTTCTTCATTTAAAATATCCCTCCTAACGCTTGTAAAAATTATATGCCCCAGTTCCTCAGATGGCATTCCTGTACCAAGTTTATCTAATCTAAAATAGACAATGGAATTCATTAATTATTTTAATTGGAGAAGTATAATAAAACAAACAGAATAAAACATACGTTGAAAACGGTACTATGTCTGGTTTATTGCTTAACCATTTATCTGTATGCAGTTCACCAAATAATAAAGTCATTTCAGTATCTAGTTTCAAAATATCATCATCTATATCTTCTTCAAATGGTGATGGATGTGGAATGTGCTCCCTGTAGAGAAGAAGAAATGCATTTTATTATCTGAGACATGTTTACATAGAAGAGCTCACATTTATTTGTTATACCTCATAAATGTATATGCTTGCAAATATATCTCTAATATTCCTTTAGACCATTCTTGGTTCCATTTGGTGCTTAAAAATTCCGTATATTTTGCTATAATTATCATTAAATTACTCTTACTACTATGTTCATTAATGAACATATTTACTTCGGCTATCTCAGATTCTGTACCGAAATAATTTTGTTGTTGACTATAGAAAAAAGAAAATTAATTATTGCAAAAACTCAGTTGCTCATCCTTAAATAAGACCTACCTTGTTTCAGGACTCGGAGATTTTGAACTGTCAGAACTTTTAACTGTTTCTATAATATTGCTATTATTTTCTTGATTAGCAAACAATTGATATAAATCCATTGTATCCATAGAATCGTCCATATTTTTAGAATGATCATCTTTGGTTAATTTTACTGTATCTGGCCTAAAATATTAACAGTTTATATAATATTGATTATAAGTTACATAAGTATAGAAATGTTTTATAAATACATACAATAATGTACTAGGAAATATTCTTCTAAGAGTTTCTTCTAATTGAACATCATCTCTTTCAGCTTCTCTTCTATTCGAACTTCTTACTCTTGCAGAACGTCTCATACTGTTGCAACTCCAAGCCCATTGTTGCAGAAAGCATAGAGCACTTCTCCTCCTTTTTTTCACCTTTTGTACTTCTTCCTTTCCTTCAATCTTTTCATTTAATTTTTCTTCTGCCTTACATTGTACCTCTTCTTCTTTCTTTGAGTCTTTTTCATCATTGGATTTGTTGCTATCCTTATCACTAATATTATCATTTTGTGCTTCATTGCCAGCATCATCCATTATTTTCTCCAATTGTAATTTATCTCCATTTTCATCTACTTCAAAGTTATTTTGCTCATCTAAATCATTTTTTACTTGACTTTGTTCTTCAAATTGTACAGCATCAGTATCTGAAATTCTCAAAAGGTCTTCATCATCTATTATTTGTACATCGCTGGAACATGATTTTTTATCATCTTCTATTTCAATATCCATCATAGATTCAGCACCACCACATTGATTGTCATCAAATGTTTCACATGGAGAATTTGCATCATCTATTTCCATCTTCATTGATTTTTCAACCTCATTTTCATTCTCTGTTATGGTATTTTGCAATACTTCCTGATCAGTATTAACATCATTATTTCCCTGAGTATCTCCCTCAGTATGAGTTTTGGCTGTTTCTTCAGAATTATGAACAGTTAGATTAATTCTACTAACAAAACTCAAATTATTTTCTGTAATATATCTATGCATATCCAATAAACATTCTCCTAAATCTAACCAGGTATAGTTTTTTATGGGTTTTCTTAGTGTTAGATCTGGCAATGGTTTAGGACAGAATTCTACTCTGCATGTTTCTGCCCATCTTCTAGCAATATCCTTTGCTTCTGCTATTAACTTATCTCCTATTCGATGATCATATTGAGTATGTAATGGTGGATCTAATTGCCAGTCACTATTGTACAATTTATAGCATTCTTCAAGGCATGGAATGTCTTTAAATATTTTATCACGAAAAGCTAAACCTTTTACATAATTGGGATCACGTTCTAATGCCATAGAAATGTACAAAAGACAATTCATATAGTCAGGAACTGCATATAAGGCAGTTATCATATTATCTAAACATGGCCAATGATTTGCATTGCATTTTAAACCTTGCTTAAATGATGAACATGCCAATTCTAAATTTGAGGTTTTCATAGCTAAGATACCTATTCTATACCATAATGTTACATCTGTATCATCTAAATTAGCTGCTTCCCAGTAATTCTCTACAGCTTCATCGTAGTTTCCCAACATGGCCTGTATAGCCCCGATATTCTTGAAACAAGAATATTTTAATGACAACATTGGCCTAGATCTACCATCGGGTATTTCAGGTTTTTCAACTTCATCCAGCAATTCAGTTTCTAAAAGATCTTTAAAAATATTCAGTGCATCTTCTTGTTTATTTTCTTTTAATAATACTAAAGCTTTATTATATTCGGTAAGAGCTATTTGTTCCTGAAACAGATATAAACAAATCAAATTCTTTAGATTTTAATGAAACATATGTTATTAATAATGAACAATAAATCTTAGTTCCTCTGAAGAATAAAAATTCAAAGGAAGCAGATTCAAGAATTTACATGAATCATACATGACTATTTAACAAAATAATGTGTTTTTCGATTATAAAATGATCTATAAAACAAAACAACCTTATATAAAACATAATTAATTATAGTAAATTAAGACAGATTATTATATATATTTAATTTTCTAAATAGATATGTAATCTGAATGTTCTCTGTGTATAATTTTATATAAAATTTGAACACCGGTAGAAATTAACCATAATAACTGACAAGTTTATAGGTTAAGTTCTTAAAGAAATAAAAAATTGATTGTTGATACGTACTTGAGCTTCTTTCGTGATACTCGGTAAATCTTCCTCTTCACTTTCTTCGCTGGTTTCTTCGTTCAACGCCGATATTTTTATCATTTTTAGAATTTTTCTTATAAGTTCGATCTTACATATAAAATATCAACAAATCAAGTCCAGTTCCATTCAATGCCACCATGCTACTGAAGGTATACAACGTGCTAGTTCGTATGTATACATCTCATATAGGGTATTTAAAAAAACAAGCATGTATTTTTTATAGCTCGAACGTTTTTTATTTATTTCTTAATTTCTTTATAGAAATTAATTTAAATTAATAATTTCTTTATAGAAATGTAATTCAGACGCGTGTGTATTCTTCACGCGTATATTGCGTCGTTTACTTACAATTATTCTCTATACACCCTGTATATGCATTATCTGTGAACCTCGAGATAATTTAATGTACAAGTTTTGCACATATTGTAATGTTAATTCTCATTTTATGTTAGTAATAATATAAATAAAATAATAATATTATAGTTGTTTTATTTGATTTATTTAACATTTTACAATCGTATAAGCTTTTATAAAACTTCTACTATGTAAGTTTGTTGACATAACACAGCTTTAATCATCTTCTGTTTTTCTTAATTATCTTTATCATTAGAATTACGATTTAATTATTCATTCGTTTATCCCAATTGTGAAACGTAAATAAAATACATTCAATTTTCTTGCGCGAAGTAGAAAATTGTGTTTGAAGGAATCAAACTCAGCAGTTTTTACAAATCAAAAGATACACTCAGGTCATTGAACTGTTGTACTTAATATGCAACAATGTTTATGATTTGGGGTAAGTATTGCTAACACACATTAACATTTTATTGTATGTACTCATTTATAAGCTAATAAATTTAGTTTTTAAAAACTTAAACACGGCATGTTTTACATAAAACATCAATAAAATAATAGTACTTAAAATCTAACTTATACGCGAATACATACACTGCTAACACATATGAAAGTAGATGTACCTATCTATAAACTAGTGTTTTTCTCGTGTTTAGTAACAAAGTTTGACGAAAAATTTAATGTAAAAAATATTCTACATAAAAACACCTGTTTATACAAATGTAGTTATACTATTTCCAACATGTTGAATACATTTTTATTATAAATTATATAAAAGTATTTACCTCTTAGTAGCTTAGTAAGACCACAGACTATTACAACAAATTAAATAAAAATATCAGTGTAATAGGCATTGTTGGAATAATAAACGAGGTAAAATACAGCTAATTATGATTACAAATATAAAAATCAGTTTTATAGAAACAGCTTGAGGAATATGATAGTAATTCTTTGTCCCCAAATATGTATATCCTAACTAATTCTACAATATACAATAATTATTATTGTTGGCACTCGTATACTGTAGTACAAATAATGGCTTTTTATTGACGTGAAATGTTGATATTGGATTATAGTTATATAGAACCGAACCTGCTTTCTTAATTGCATTTACATTAACGTTTTGAGCACGCGAAAGTAGAGATAAAACTTGTTATAATAACTATGTACATTGTAGGAGACTGGTTCGCAAGTGGAGCACAATCTGTAGATACGCAAAATCTCCGTGATTCTGTAATTATAGCAAATAAGAGTATCATAAGGAGAATTCGCATACCTCCTTACGAAGTATATAAAACTCATTGGCGCAATGGTGAGATATCTTCATATAGGATAAAGATTAATAAGTTCCGATATTGTATCTTTACACAGTTTTAAGAAGTTAATTTCTCTTTCATAACTTTGTTACCACAAGTTGTTCATGATTTTCTTTAGATCCCGAAATACAGAGACATTATTGGGCAGCATCTTTTCTTCTACCTGCCGGAACAATTTTCGTTCTTGCTTTGATAGTTATTTTGATGGTAATATTTTGTTCATAGTTTCTCATATATTCGTAACAAAATAATCAATTGTTATAAATTATATTCATAAATGACGGTCATTTTAAATTTACAATTATTTCAGGTTTTGTTCAAAAGATGTCCACAAATGGTTGCCGTGATTGTCGCAGCGATTCTTGGCGTTATTATTGTATTTACGACGGTGATATCAATTAGTCATGCACCGATTTATGCTTGACAATCTCTAATACTATTGTTCCAAATATGTGACATAAAATTTTATCTTTTATAGTATAGATTTTCCTAAAACATTATAGATAAAGACTAGTGTAAAGATAGTTGTATCATCAGCGGAGACAATTACACACACGTCCGCACATATTAAATATTTTTATAATATGTATATATTTTTATAATAGAAAAACAAAGTATTATTTCATCAACCACTAATATAAGTACTCTACTTACTACTAGCAATTCTTGTTACTTAATTTTATTTCAATCATATCCTTTGACACTCTTATCACTTTCTGTTCGTAGCTTTGTAATGCTCCTTGTAATCTTTGATAGCTCTAAAATTGGTATTGATATTTCTATTAATGTTTTTGTGAAAAAAATACATGTATATAATAGGAAAATTACGTACCTCGGAAAAGGTAGGATTGTCTTTGACTTCTTTTAATTCATATAATAGCACTTCTAAAATGTTAAGTGGCAACCAAACTGGTGTAGTTACGGATGTTAAGTGCGTTTTAAGACCGAAATTTTCTTTACCATCACCCATAACAGCATTAATGTATTCAACTCCTAACTCGCTAGCTTCTAATATTCTACCAGCATTTAACAGAAGACGAAGAAGTTCGGCAGCATTTCGTTTCTATAGTAAATACCAAGTGATCTTTTACTATACAATATAATATAACAATATATTATACAATATGATATAATGATTAAAAAATTATTTACCTTGTATGACATCAATAACCATTGAGGTATAAACGCTCCTTCTTGAAGTAATTTCCGAGTGACTGCTTTATGCAACTCACTGTATCTATCTTTTTCATGCTTCAACGTTAGATATTCTAACAATCTCCAAGCGGTGTTTGTAATATTTGTATTCGATAAACCAATGTCAAATATATCGTTTTGAATAAGCCAGTCCCACGCGTTTGGATCTTCTCCTCGACTTAAACGTATACACTGTGAAGCAAGACTTTCAAGCACGGAACTTTTATTAACTTTAAATTCATCGCATAAATGCAACGCTGTCGTGTACAATCCAATAGTTGGTAGTATAATAATAAGCTCCGAGGGTCCAGCATGTGAAACAATATGCAACTCCGAATTTATTTTCGATACTTTCAATCTTGCATCCACAATGTAGTATTCCCTTTTTATATCATTTAATTCAAGAACTTCGACTTGTTTTTTTATTTTATAATGCAAAATATCTTCGTTACTGATGCTTCTTCTCGTTTGTACTTCATAATCCATTTCCTCCAAATAGTTCTGATCAATTACGGGCCTAACGATCCATCTATACTTTTCAGAGACAAGATGTAATGCATTAATACAAGCTAACAAGCACTGAGCTTGCCTTGATACGATCGCAACAGATTGTGATTCTTGACTTAATCGCATAGCTTGCTCGTACATCACTGACGCAGCTGTAAAACAAATTAATTACTGTATGAAAAAAGGTTTAACACTGATTTTATAATAAGTTAAAGTAATACCTTTCCGCATGTTCCCTTTATCTATGTGAAAGCTATATAAAAAATTGTAGTAATTATTTTCTATGAGGTCCACACTCCTGGCCCTACCTTCTACTATTCTCTCTAAATCTTCATACATATCGACATACGGAAATGAAATTAAATCTATTAACTTTTTACGTTCAAAGAGAGTCACTACCAATTGTCTCAAACAATCTACTCTACGTGCAACATCCGGATTCGAATTCAAGCAATTGTAAGCTTTTATATGGTGACCCAGGTTCAAATGTTGCATGAATACTATTGAGTGAAGTGTTGGCAAATTAGGATCATCTTTATCAGCCATTAATATAGCTGTTTCAGCGAGCTCTATGATACAGTCGGAAGCATTATGTTCCTCAAATAATTTGATAACTTTCAAGTAATACTGAATTAAAGAACTATTTTCGGATAGTACGCTAGATTCGAGTAAGGCATCAGCTAAAAATTCATCTGTCAAAATTCCTCTAGAAGCTCGAAGGAAATGATCGCAAGCTTTATGCGCTTCTCCCATTTCTAGCAACGCAACTGCTAATATAAATTTCCTCGATGCACTGTTCCACTCGCACCATGTATTCAGAAGCCTCACATACTCTTGAACCAGCAAAAACTGACAACTAGACAATAGCCATTCGGGGAAGATAAAATTTCCCGATCTCGGCCATCTAATATATTTTTTATTAAGGAAATATATAAAAATTTTAAGACAAAAAAGAAACGTATACCACGTATATAACTTATATATACGCACGTGCATAAATAAATCGATAGTTTTATGAAAGGATACACGAGCTGTGCGATAAAAGTAATATGCGTTAGCATCCCATAATGCCATGGAATTAAACTTGTCGCATCTAAATTTGTATGAGCCATCAAATTGTGAGCATGTTTTGCACCACTCTTTTCTATAAATAATTCTAATAATGATGAAGATCGATGTTGCTTGAATCCTATATTTGCTCTCGAATCAACAAGTTTCAATAATGCTAGACGCTGAACACTAGAATCCAATAGAGATTGTACAGGCATTGGTAATGCTGTGGATTCACATATCCACGTCACAACATAATAAGCTTGCATTAACACAACTGTCTTAGGTGCTAATGATGATTTTATGGAATGTAATGATCGTGAATCAAACAATTCAGGTCGTAGTAGTATCATTTGTTGCAAAATTAATAAATTTCTGCAGATCGCGAATCTCAATTGTGTTATTTGTGCTACACTTTTCGATATTGCCGAGATGCCTAAGTGACTACTAAAAAAGTGATTTAAATTGAGTAAGAGTATCGAGGCATCATGATTATCATTAAGATGTACTTTGTTTGGTTGTCCAAGATCATATGTTAATGTTTCTAGCAACATTGCCATAGCGCTGGATATATCTCTAACATTTGATAATTTATGACAGCTAAGATGATGCGTGACAAAGTTACTAATCGGTTCTTCCGACTCTAACATCAGTTTTGACAATAAATCATCGATAATAGTGTCTGGACTTTTTAAATGATACAGCTCTCTCTTTACCGCTGTTTTAGTTTCTTCGGATAATTGTTCTTCTAATAGTACTAATGCTGACATTAAAGTAATAAGATCCTGACATATATCTTCGTCTTGTGACAAAACCGGCGTTGTTTTGAATCGGGATATATATGATCTTTCATTACAAAACATTAAATATTCTAAAGCTTCCATTGGTCTCAAAAGCGAGAAGCACGACTTTTTAAGTAAAACTACTCCATAAACGCTAGGCAGTAACAACAATCCCACTGGCCTTGTACTATTGGCATGATACTGTATAACCCAAGAATAAAATTTTGACCAACAACGATTGGCAATTTCTAAATAATCTTCATCCATAAGTTCGTAATCCATAATTTCAGCTTGTATCTCAGCTTCTACCGCAATACACACGCGTTCTTTCAATTCCGCAGCAGAAAGAATTTTATCTTCCAAAAAATTGGATCTTTTGTATATATTCAGTGCTTTTGTTATATCTGCCAAAGAGAACTGACCAGGGTGAAAAATGTAATTGATATATGCTTGTCTTGGATCAGTATCAGCATCACTAAGAATGTAGTCTCTGTCTGGCGTTTGTTCTAGAATCGCAGCTTCCCATTCAGAGTTAACGCGTCCACCGCTCAATGATAATTGAGCATGCGTTACTTCAACTGTATCCATATCAGTGGTTCTCCAAACAGCCCATAATCGAGTAGTGGTAAAGAAAAAGTCAACTAAATGTTGCTGTAAAGATTAATACATATAAAAGTTGTTTTAAATGGCAACTAATTTGTAATCAATATGAATAAATGTGAATAGTACATACATCTTGTGCGAACTTGGTACATAATCTAACAAATTTAAACATCCCATTATCTTGAATTGGCTTTAAAATACTAAATTCACATCTAGTACTAAATTTTAAAAAAGTTCCCAAGTATAATTCATTATTAGGACCCAATGCTTTTCTTAATGTATGGCCCTGTGCACCTTGCGAAGCAATGCGATTATCTATTGCTGTATCAGTCACAGCCACGCATTGAGCTTTGTTACAAGACCACATACGGATATTACCTTCACGACACAATGCAAACAGATACGTATCACTTTCACAACTATGTATTGTTAATGACATAGCCACATGGGCTTCAGAATTGCGTCCTCTGAAAGCAGTTGCAATACCACTAAGAAATCTTGGCACTATCGAATCTTGTTTTAATTCACTGCTGTGCACAAGGCCAGTTTTTGTATCTAGCCTCAGGAGAAGTATAGTTCCAGAATTATAAGCAAAAGCAAACAGTGCTTCTTGTGGTGGAATAAGCCATGATGCAGCTGCATGAGGAACTGGAGAATCTATAAAAGAAAAAAGGAAAAAATTAAAATAATTGCTGTGGATACTATATTTAAAAAATGTTATTTTTTAAATTTTGTCGCGAATTACTAACTTGTAGTTCCTGCATTTGTGATAACATGAAACATATGTGGATCTTCCTTAGTTCTTTTCACATTCTGTGCAGACATTTCACTAAATATTGACTGTGTACCTAAATCTTTATATGTACTTAATGAATGTTCCTATAAAATAACAACTTGTTAATGTAATATCTAAAATCATACAATATTCAATTACTATCATCTGGAAGCTACTTACATTTTTATGAATTCTTTCAGGATGAGGAAATGATAACTTATGAACACTAGAAACAGTTGCTATTAATATAATGACTGAATTAATTGTTTCATGTATAGAAATGCCATCCAAAATAGGTGTATCTGTAAACTTATATCTTACTCTACAGTTGGCTAAATTAATATCTAGACTATGTTCAACCAACTCAAGTACATCATGACAAATACGCCAATAAATAAATCGATTCCGTGTAAAATATTTCGAGCCATCATTGTATGAATAGCCCCCTGCTCTCTCTGGAACTTTTATGTCCTGTAAGGTACTTTGGCTTCCGCCTATAAAATAATATAATTACAGAGACAGATACTGTATAACTATTTTCTATTTGAAAAATAAGGTTAGGAATTCAATTTATACGGTTTAAAGCGTAACATTCTCATAATTAATACATGCTTTCATAAATGGAAAATAAGTATCTTTGATATACAATAAAGAAATTGATTTTAAATTATTTTTGAAAGAATAATTTCGTGTGTTCCGCGAAACTAAAAAGGTTATGGTTACATACCCGTGTTCAACGTGATTTCGTTCCATTTCTCTGGTACAGTTTGATCAGGCACAACTTCTCGATATCCCAAAGGAAATTCTTCCATTTTTTACTTTGTTTATGAATAAGTATTATGTCAATTTAACTTTTAAATCATATTGCACTATTCTCAAAATTTTAGCGGGCATCAAACATCGGTGCACCGAATGTCACGCTTCTTCACGCTTCGCGCTTCTCAGTTTGGCGCCCTCAACTTTACCTTCTGTTGCTAATTTGCATAATTCAGTGTTTTTCCCGGTACATATCGAAATTTTAAACGATGATGTATTTTACAAAAAATTCGATCAAAATGATGCTTATAAAAAATAAATATAAATGAAAAAAATTTACGATACGAATAACGATGTAATGGATTTGATTAGACCTGTTATTAAAATTAAGATGCATAAAGTATCATTGTCGCATAAAACATAACCAATAACAACTAGCTTACCGATTATATATTAATAATATAAAACAGTGAAAAAAAGACATGAATAAAAAAATGATCACGGCATTCTATTTGATACTGAATATATTCTTTTCCATTGTAATTGTATTATTGAATAAATGGCTCTACGTTCATACTGGTTTTCCAAACATTACGTTATCTATGATACACTTTGTTATTACTTCTATCGGATTAACAATTTGTGAAAAGTTTGATGTATTTTGTATAAAAGATATTGCGATTAAAGAAATGCTTTTAATTGCAATGACATTTTGTGGATTTGTTATGTTAACAAATTTAAGTTTAGCTCACAATACTGTTGGAACTTATCAAGTAGCTAAAATGCTAACTACACCTTGCGTGATAATAATGCAAATAATATTTTATAATAAAAAATTTAGTATACTTGTTAAATTAACATTAATTCCTATTATATTAGGAGTAGTAATTAATTTTTGCTATGATATACAATTTAATATTATCGGAACAGTATATGCTACCATGGGAGTATTTGTAACATCCTTATACCAAGTGGTATGGCTTTTATTCTTTATACAGCACTTATTAAATTTTACTTAAAATATCTTAATGTTTCTAGATGGTAAATATAAAGCAAAGAGAGTTTCAAATGGATCCAATGCAATTGTTATATTATCAAGCACCTCTATCTGCTGTTATGTTATTCTGTATTGTGCCATTTTTAGAGCCTGTAGAACAAACATTTACAAGAAGTTGGTCACTTGTAGATATAGTTATGTCAAAGAATATTGTTCATTGGATTTGCAAAGGAATAGAATTAAATAATTGAGTGTCCCTTTTTTGTAGGTCATGGTTGTACTATCATCTATAATAGCATTTTTTGTTAACTTAACTTCCTATTGGATAATTGGAAAAACATCTCCATTAACGTATCCTTCCATACTACTTTATGAAACAAGAGATCTAACATCTTATTATACTTTATTTTTCTTATTATTCCTTATTTATTAATTAGCTACAACATGGTAGGACATTCCAAATTCTGCCTATTACTTTTAGGTGGTTCGTTAATTTTCCACGAAACACTGGCCATAAATCAAGTAATTGGTATAATTTTAACCTTGGTTGGCATTATTTTGTATGCCCATGTTAAGGTGAATACAATAAATTTATAAGCATAGAACATTACAAAGAGTAGTTTACAAATAAAATTTCTATTTCAGATGAAGGATACTCAGGTTGTAGTACCAGATTGTGAGGACAAAGAGAGAAAACCATTGTATAAAATATGATTTTGTATGACTATTCATATACGATTTAATAGAGATTAAATTGCCTGATTACATAGTTTTTATTTTCCTTGTTATTTTAATTTTTTTAATAAATAGAATATATCTATTGAGAGATACAAATTAAAAAAAAAAGAGATAACATAAACCAAAAGGAGAGGTCAACGTCACACCTAGGAACCTGTGTGTGTGTGAAGGAACACAACTCAACGATGTCAAATCAATGGGAAAACTTTTAAGTTATATGAACTTGCTCGAATATTGTGCCAGGTGTATCGGACCCAATGGTTCATGTCTTCTAACATCTTTATATAGAAACTGACTATCTATGCGAGCACTTTGGAGAAAATGATGCGTTTATAAGACATCTATTGTTGAGGAAGAGAATTAATCGCGACCTTCATATAAATTGACTCAGAGCAGAGATGAATAGGGAGATCGCCAATGTAATATTAGAGAGGAACTTCCTCTCTGGTATTCTACCAACCATATATATTTATAATATATATTTATAATAATATTCATTACATACTTCGTACGATATATTTCATAAATTTTTCACTCATTCATGCAATTTTTAATTGATTCAGTATTATGTTGTTACTATTAATTAGTTAAATGGAAATGAGATTTAGGGTTCTAGAGAAAAGATTTAATTTTCGCGGTACTATGAATTTTAACATCTCCAATTAGTAACGTTCCCTATGTGCCAATCCCTGAAACTTTGTTGCCATGACGATTCAATGTAGTGGGGATAGACGTTGTATCAATCAAACAAGTATATATGCAACGTGCTTTCTGGTATTAAGATTTTTATATTTACAAGGAAAATGAAAATCGAAGAGGTAAAAAGTACCGCAAAGACTCAAAGAATATCAGCTCATACACACATAAAAGGATTGGGTCTTGACGAAAATGGAGTTGCAATACAAGCTGCAGCAGGTCTTGTTGGTCAAGAGGAGGCTCGTGAGGTTAGAATTATTTGCATATCAATAAATAAAAAAAAATAATAAAAATAGTTTTTAACATCTTTTTGTTGAAATATACCGATGCTAATAATTAATTTTTAAAATCAAATATTTTCGTATGAGAATTTTGTTTTGGTACAATGTTAAAAAGGCGCTTATAAGAACGATTTTTCCTTATTATATGTGTTTTAGGCAGCTGGGGTAGTAGTTGACATGATAAAATCAAAGAAAATGGCTGGTAGAGCAGTGCTATTAGCTGGTCCCCCTGGCACTGGAAAAACTGCAATTGCATTAGCTATCGCTCAAGAGTTAGGTAACAAAGTACCATTCTGTCCCATGGTAGGCTCAGAAGTCTATAGTTCTGAAATAAAAAAGACAGAAGTTTTGATGGAAAATTTTAGAAGAGCTATTGGTCTCAGAATCAAAGAGACTAAGGAAGTATACGAGGGGGAAGTTACAGAACTAACTCCATCTGAAACAGAAAATCCTATGGGTGGATATGGCAAAACAGTATCGCATGTAGTAATTGGATTAAAAACAGCTAAAGGTACGAAGCAGTTGAAATTAGATCCCTCCATATACGAGTCCTTGCAAAAGGAAAAAGTTGAAACAGGAGATGTAATTTACATTGAGGCAAATAATGGTGCTGTGAAGAGACAGGGCAGAAGCGATAATTTTGCTACCGAATTTGACTTGGAAGCAGAAGAGTATGTTCCTTTACCTAAAGGTGATGTACACAAAAAAAAGGAAGTCATTCAGGATGTAACATTACATGATCTGGATGTTGCTAATGCCAAACCACAAGGAGGTCAAGATATTATGTCTATGATGGGTCAATTAATGAAACCTAAAAAGACAGAAATTACAGGTAACATAATTTGAAATTGTTAAGAAATATTTGTGTATTTTTATTTTAAATTAAACGTAAATTAAAATATATTACAGATAAATTACGCAAAGAAATAAACAAAGTTGTAAATAAATACATTGACCAAGGAATTGCGGAATTAGTACCGGGAGTTTTATTCATAGATGAAGTACACATGTTGGATATAGAGACATTTACATATCTTCATCGTGCACTTGAAAGCGCAATTGCGCCAATAGTTATCTTTGCAACGAATCGTGGTCGCTGCATAATCAGAGGAACTGAAGATATCGTATCACCACATGGAATACCTCTTGATCTCTTAGATAGATTGTTAATCATACGAACGCTTCCATATTCTAGAAAGGAAATAGAACAAATTGTTAAACTAAGAGCCACTACGGAAGGGTTGCAAATCGAAGATGAAGCTCTGTCAGCTCTCGGTGAATTAGGTACAAAAACAACGCTTAGATACGTAGTGCAACTTTTAACTCCTGCGGCATTAACGGCCAAAGTAAACGAAAGGACAATAATTAAAAAAGAAGACATCGAAGAAGTAGGATCATTGTTCTTAGATGCAAAATCCTCTGCGAAAATTCTTACACAAAATAAAGATAAATTTATGAAATAAATGTATTCGATTAATTGTTATTTAATGAATTGTTTCCTGTAGCTTAACAAATTCATAAAATATTCAGTTGTAACATACATGCTTTTATAATTGACTTAATTAATTTACCATAAATAAAGTTTAATTTATGTGAAATATAAGTATTAATTGTTTTAATTAAACCTTATTTTCTTGGATAAAGTGTAAAGTAAACATACATGTAACATATTACATGCGCAAAGGTAGTTTTCCAATATTGTTCAAGATACTTTGCAGCTTAGGGTCACAAAAGATAAAGCTGTAATCAGAAGTTATGACATCACTAGATGATGAGTCTTAGAGTATAAAGGTTCTGCTTCCTTTAGTATACTCCTTAGTTGTCTGGAATCTACCAAGCAATTATAGTGTTTAATTCTACCATTAGAAAAATAGTTAACAAATCTTTATTTTGTAATTTACAATGTCATATCTTTTTAAGCTAGCAAAGTGTACAAGATTATTGAATAAACGTAATACATATCGACACGCACATGGATTAACGTTGAATAACTTACAAAAAGAAAATGTTAGTGAACTTTTTCTGCAAAAAGATGAATTTCAAATTAGACATATCGGCCCTCGACAGTATGAACAATTGGAAATGTTGGAAACTATTGGATTCAAGGTAGTATTTTAACTTAGTTATAGAAACATTATTTCAAGATAGTCACTAAGTTATTTAATTAATTCAATAGAGTTTAGAAGAATTAACAAACGCTGCGGTCCCAGCAAAAATTCTTTATAAGGAAGAATTAAAGATTGAACAGTCAGTCAGTAAGTAAAATGTGTAACTTATTTGAAATAATATACTACTATCTTGGGTCAGAGGTCAATCTCGTGCGGTTAGATTAGCATTCACGTGATTTTTGAAAGCTGAAAATTAATTGTAATACTTTCATCTAAAATGTCAAATATATCCTAATATTCTGATAGAGCAGATTGCATAAAATGATAATTACATTTTAGCTGAATACGAATTGTTAAAGATGATTACACAGATTTCGGAAAAGAACGACGTATGGCGTTCGTATATTGGCATGGGATATAATAATTGTTGTGTTCCTCACACCATTATGAGGAACATATTCGAAAATCCAGGATGGTATGTTTCTTAGAGTACAACTTATCGCTAATTTTAACGCGGCTACAGCAACTGAAAAAGTTCTATTATAGGACAACACAATATACTCCATATCAACCAGAAATTTCGCAAGGTAGACTCGAAGGTTTGTTGAATTACCAAACGATGATATGTGACTTAACCGGGATGGAAGTAGCGAACGCATCTCTTCTGGACAAAGGTACTGCGGCGGCCGAAACTTTGGGTCTTGCTCACAGGAGCAACAAGAGAAAGAAACTGTTCGTTTCTGACAAAGTTCATCCTCAAACAATCAGCGTGATTGCAACGCGTGCTACTTCTTTGGGTCTCGATCTTGAAATCGGAGATGTTTTTCAAGTTGATACCAGCTCAAAGGACTTTGCTGGTATCTTATTCCAATATCCTGACACAACTAGATCTATCTACGCATTCGAAGATGTCGTGAAGAAGACACACGTAGACGGTGTATGTAATTCGAGATCTGAAATCTTTGAACAAATAAATTCAATTACGTTTGATGCGTTTCATTGTAGACGCTCGTTTGCGTTCCTGCTGATTTGTTGGCGCTGGCCATACTCAAGCCTCCAAGTGAATTTGAAGTTGATATATGTGTCGGTACCAGCCAACGTTTCGGAGTTCCACTTGGATATGGAGGACATCATGCTGGATTCTTCGCTTGTCGTCAAAAATTAGTTTGTTTGATGCCGGGAAGGATGATTGGTGTTACGAAGGACTCGAACGGTCTGGATGCATATCGCCTAGCCCTTCAAACACGCGAGCAGCATATCAGAAGAGATAAAGCTACTAGCAACATTTGTACTGCATAAGCACTACTGGCAAACATGTCTGCGATGTATGCTGTGTATCATGGACCTGAAGGAATAAGAAATATTGCAAACAGGGTACACTTCTTCAGCCTGATCCCAGCAAAAGGTTTAGAAAAAGCATACGTTATATACTACATAAAGTAATACTACATAACGTTATACGTTAAATCGTAATGCTACATAACGTTATACGTTATAACGTATTACCATATAACGGTATACGTTATATCGTAATGCTACATAACGTTATACGTTATAACGTATTACCATATAACGTTATACGTTATATCGCAATGCTACATAACGTTATACGTTATAACGTAATACTACATAACGTTATACGTTATAACGTAATACTACATAACGTTATACGTTATATCGTAATGTACATAACGTTATGCGTTATAACGTATTACCATATAACGTTATACGTTATATCGTAATGCTACATAACGTTATACGTTATATCGCAATGCTACATAACGTTATACGTTATAACGTAATACAACATAACGTTATACGTTATAACGTAATACTATATAACGTTATACGCTATATCGTAACGATACATAACGTTATGCGTTATAACGTATAACCATATAACGTTATACTTTATATCGTAATGCTACATAACGTTATACGTTACATCGTAATGCTACATAACGTTATACGTTATAACGTAATGCTACATAACGTTATACGTTATAACGTATTACCATATAACGTTATACGTTATATCGTAATGCTACATAACGTTATACGTTACATCGTAATACAACATAACGCTATACGTTATAACGTAATGCTACATAACGTTATACGTTATAACGTATTACCATATAACGTTATACGTTATATCGTAATGCTACATAAAGTTATACGTTATATAGTAATGCTACATAACGCCATACGTTATATCGTAATGCTACATAACGTTATACGTTATAACGTATTACCATATAACGTTATACGTTATATCGTAATGCTACATAACGTTATACGTTATATCGTAATGCTACATAACGTTATACTATATATCGTAATGCTACATAACGTTATACGTTATAACGTAATACTATATAACGTTATACGATATATCGTAACGATACATAACGTTATACGTTACATCGTAATGCTACATAACGTTATACGTTATATCGTAATGCAACATAACGCTATACGTTATAACGTAATACTACATAACGTTATACGTTATATCGTAATGCTACATAACGTTATACGTTATATCGTAATGCTACATAACGTTATACGTTAAAACGTATTACCATATAACGTTATACGTTATATAGTAATGCTACATAACGATATACGTTAAAACGTATTACCATATAACGTTATACGTTATATAGTAATGCTACATAACGTTATACGTTAAAACGTATTACCATATAACGTTATACGTTATATCGTAATGCTACATAACGTTATACGTTATAACGTATTACCATATAACGTTATACGTTATATCGTAATGCTACATAACGTTATACGTTATATCGCATTGCTACATAACGTTATACGTTATATCGTAATGCTACATAACCTTATACGTAATACCATTATGCTACATAACGTTATACGTTATAACGTATTACCATATAACGTTATACGTTATATCGTAATGCTACATAACGTTATACGTTATAACGTAATACAACATAACGTTATACGTTATAACGTAATACTATATAACGTTATACGCTATATCGTAACGATACATAACGTTATACGTTACATCGTAATGCTACATAACGTTATACGTTATATCGTAATGCAACATAACGCTATACGTTATAACATAATACTACATAACGTTATACGTTATAACGTAATACTACATAACGTTATACGTTATATCGTAATGCTACATAACGTTATACGTTATAACGTATTACCATATAACGTTATACGTTATATCGTAATGCTACATAACGTTATACGTTATATCGTAATGTTACATAACGCTATACGTTATATCGTAATGCTACATAACGTTATACGTTATTACGTATTACCATATAACGTTATACGTTATATCGTAATGCTACATAACGCTATACGTTATATCGTAATGCTACATAACGTTATACGTTATATCTTAATGCTACATAACGTTATTCATTATATCGTAATGCTACATAACGTTATACGTTAAAACGTATTACCATATAACGTTATACGTTATATAGTAATGCTACATAACGATATACGTTAAAACGTATTACCATATAACGTTATACGTTATATAGTAATGCTACATAACGTTATACGTTAAAACGTATTACCATATAACGTTATACGTTATAACGTATTACCATATAACGTTATACGTTATATCGTAATGCTACATAACGTTATACGTTATATCGCATTGCTACATAACGTTATACGTTATATCGTAATGCTACATAACCTTATACGTAATACCATTATGCTACATAACGTTATACGTTATAACGTATTACCATATAACGTTATACGTTATATCGTAATGCTACATAACGTTATACGTTATAACGTAATACAACATAACGTTATACGTTATAACGTAATACTATATAACGTTATACGCTATATCGTAACGATACATAACGTTATACGTTACATCGTAATGCTACATAACGTTATACGTTATATCGTAATGCAACATAACGCTATACGTTATAACATAATACTACATAACGTTATACGTTATAACGTAATACTACATAACGTTATACGTTATATCGTAATGCTACATAACGTTATACGTTATTACGTATTACCATATAACGTTATACGTTATATCGTAATGCTACATAACGCTATACGTTATATCGTAATGCTACATAACGTTATACGTTATATCTTAATGCTACATAACGTTATTCATTATATCGTAATGCTACATAACGTTATACGTTATATCGTAATGCTACATAACGTTATGAGTTATAACGTATTACCATATAACGTTATACTTTATATCGTAATGCTACATAACGTTATACGTTATATCGTAATGCTACATAACGTTATACGTTAGATCGTAATGCTACATAACGTTATACGTTATAACGTATTACCATATAACGTTATACGTTATATCGTAATGCTACATAACGTTATACGTTTTATCGTAATGCTACATAACGTTGTACGTTATATAATAATGCTACATAACGTTATACGTTAAATCGTAATGCTACATAACGTTATACGTTATATCGTAATGCTACATAACGTTATACTATATATCGTAATGCTACATAACGTTATACGTTATAACGTAATACAACATAACGTTATACGTTATAACGTAATACTATATAACGTTATACGCTATATCTTAACGATACATAACGTTATACGTTACATCGTAATGCTACATAACGTTATACGTTATATCGTAATGCTACATAACGTTATACGTTATATCGTAATGCTACATAACGTTATACGTTATAACGTATTACCATATAACGTTATACGTTATATCGTAATACTACATGACGTTATACGTTATATCGTAATGCTACATAACGTTACACGTTATATCGTAATGCTACATAACGTTATACGTTATAACGCAAAACTATATAATGTTGTACGTTATATCGTTATGCTACATAACGTTATACGTTATATCGTAATGCTACATAACGTTATACGTTATAT
Organism: Bombus lapidarius; assembly: GCA_936014575.1. Lineage (NCBI taxonomy): Eukaryota > Metazoa > Arthropoda > Insecta > Hymenoptera > Apidae > Bombus > Bombus lapidarius. The sequence goes on from CAKXZU010000050.1 coordinate 1,904,765, forward strand.
CGTAATGCTACATAACGTTACACGTTATATCGTAATGCTACATAACGTTATACTATATATCGTAATGCTACATAACGTTATACGTTATAACGTAATACAACATAACGTTATACGTTATAACGTAATACTATATAACGTTATACGCTATATCGTAACGATACATAACGTTATACGTTACATCGTAATGCTACATAACGTTATACGTTATATCGTAATGCAACATAACGCTATACGTTATAACGTAACACTACATAACGTTATACGTTATATCGTAATGCTACATAACGTTATACGTTATATCGTAATGCTACATAACGTTATACGTTAAAACGTATTACCATATAACGTTATACGTTATATAGTAATTCTACATAACGATATACGTTAAAACGTATTACCATATAACGTTATACGTTATATAGTAATGCTACATAACGTTATACGTTAAAACGTATTACCATATAGCGTTATACGTTATATCGTAATGCTACATAACGTTATACGTTATAACGTATTACCATATAACGTTATACGTTATATCGTAATGCTACATAACGTTATACGTTATATCGCATTGCTACATAACGTTATACGTTATATCGTAATGCTACATAACCTTATACGTAATACCATTATGTTACATAACGTTATACGTTATAACGTATTACCATATAACGTTATACGTTATATCGTAATGCTACATAACGTTATACGTTATATCGTAATGCTACATAACGTTATACGTTATATCGTAATGCAACATAACGCTATACGTTATAACATAATACTACATAACGTTATACGTTATAACGTAATACTACATAACGTTATACGTTATATCGTAATGCTACATAACGTTATACGTTATAACGTATTACCATATAACGTTATACGTTATATCGTAATGCTACATAACGTTATACGTTATATCGTAATGTTACATAACGCTATACGTTATATCGTAATGCTACATAACGTTATACGTTATTACGTATTACCATATAACGTTGTACGTTATATCGTAATGCTACATAACGCTATACGTTATATCGTAATGCTACATAACGTTATACGTTATATCTTAATGCTACATAACGTTATTCATTATATCGTAATGCTACATAACGTTATACGTTAAAACGTAATACTACATAACGTTATACGTTATATCGTAATGCTACATAACGTTATGAGTTATAACGTATTACCACATAACGTTATACTTTATATCGTAATGCTACATAACGTTATACGTTATATCGTAATGCTATATAACGTTATGCGTTAGATCGTAATGCTACATAACGTTATACGTTATAACGTATTACCATATAACGTTATACGTTATATCGTAATGCTACATAACGTTATACGTTTTATCGTAATGCTACATAACGTTGTACGTTATATAATAATGCTACATAACGTTATACGTTAAATCGTAATGCTACATAACGTTATACGTTATATCGTAATGCTACATAACGTTATACTATATATCGTAATGCTACATAACGTTATACGTTATAACGTAATACAACATAACGTTATACGTTATAACGTAATACTATATAACGTTATACGCTATATCGTAACGATACATAACGTTATACGTTACATCGCAATGCTACATAACGTTATACGCTATAACGTAGTACTATATAACGTTGTACGTTATATCGTTATGCTACATAACGTTATACATTATATCGTAATGCTACATAACGTTATACGTTATATCGTAATGCTACATAACGTTATACGTTATATCATAATACTACATAACGTTATACGTTATATCGTAATACTACATAACGTTATTCGTTATAACGTAATACTACATAACGTTATACGTTATAACGCAAAACTATATAACGTTATACGTTACATCGTAATGCTACATAACGTTATACGTTATATCGTAATGCTACATAACGTTATACGTTATATCGTTATGCTACATAACGTTATACGTTAAATCGTAATGCTACATAACGTTATACGTTATATCGTAATGCTACATAACGTTATACGTTATAACGTAATGCTACATAACGTTATACGTTATAACGTATTACCACATAACGTTATACGTTATATCGTAATGCTACATAACGTTATACGTTATATCGTAATGCTACATAACGTTATACGTTATATCGTAATGCTACATAACGTTATACGTTATAACGTATTACCATATAACGTTATACGTTATATCGTAATGCTACATAACGTTATACGTTATATCGTAATGTTACATAACGCTATACGTTATATCGTAATGCTACATAACGTTATACGTTATTACGTATTACCATATAACGTTATACGTTATATCGTAATGCTACATAACGCTATACGTTATATCGTAATGCTACATAACGTTATACGTTATATCTTAATGCTACATAACGTTATTCATTATATCGTAATGCTACATAACGTTATACGTTATAACGCAAAACTATATAACGTTATACGTTACATCGTAATGCTACATAACGTTATACGTTATATCGTAATGCTACATAACGTTATACGTTATATCGTAATGCTACATAACGTTATACGTTATATCGTAATGCTACATAACGTTATACGTTATAACGTATTACCATATAACGTTATACGTTATATCGTAATGCTACATAACGTTATACGTTATATCGTAATGTTACATAACGCTATACGTTATATCGTAATGCTACATAACGTTATACGTTATTACGTATTACCATATAACGTTATACGTTATATCGTAATGCTACATAACGCTATACGTTATATCGTAATGCTACATAACGTTATACGTTATATCTTAATGCTACATAACGTTATTCATTATATCGTAATGCTACATAACGTTATACGTTATAACGCAAAACTATATAACGTTATACGTTACATCGTAATGCTACATAACGTTATACGTTATATCGTTATGCTACATAACGTTATACGTTATATCGTTATGGTACATAACGTTATACGTTATATCGTAATGCTACATAACGTTATACGTTATATCGTTATGCTACATAACGTTATACGTTAAATCGTAATGCTACATAACGTTATACGTTATATCGTTATGCTACATAACGTTATACGTTATATCGTAATGCTACATAACGTTATACGTTATATCGTAATGCTACATTACGTTGTACGTTATATCGTAATGCTACATAACGTTATACGTTATAACGTTATGCTACATAACGTTATACGTTATATCGTTATGGTACATAAAGTTATACTTTATATCGTATGCTACATAGCGTTATACGTTATATCGAAATACTACATAACGTTATACGTTATAACGTAATACTATATAACGTTGTACGTTATATCATAATGCTACATAACGTTATACGTTATATCGTAATACTACATAACGTTATTCGTTATAACGTATTACTACATAACGTTATACGTTATAACGCAAAACTATATAACGTTGTACGTTACATCGATATGCTACATAACGTTATAGGTTTTAACGTAATACTACATAACGTTATACGTTATATCGTAATGCTACATAACGTTATACGTTACATCGTAATACAACATAACGCTATACGTTATAACGTATTGCTACATAACGTTATACGTTATAACGTATTACCATATAACGTTATACGTTATATCGTAATGCTACATAAAGTTATACGTTATATAGTAATGCTACATAACGCTATACGTTATATCGTAATGCTACATAACGTTATACGTTATAACGTATTACCATATAACGTTATACGTTATATCGTAATGCTACATAACGTTATACGTTATATCGTAATGCTACATAACGTTATACTATATATCGTAATGCTACATAACGTTATACGTTATAACGTAATACAACATAACGTTATACGTTATAACGTAATACTATATAACGTTATACGCTATATCGTAACGATACATAACGTTATACGGTACATCGTAATGCTACATAACGTTATACGTTATATCGTAATGCAACATAACGCTATACGTTATAACGTAACACTACATAACGTTATACGTTATATCGTAATGCTACATAACGTTATACGTTATATCGTAATGCTACATAACGTTATACGTTAAAACGTATTACCATATAACGTTATACGTTATATAGTAATGCTACATAACGATATACGTTATATCGCATTGCTACATAACGTTATACGTTATATCGTAATGCTACATAACCTTATACGTAATACCATTATGCTACATAACGTTATACGTTATAACGTATTACCATATAACGTTATACGTTATATCGTAATGCTACATAACGTTATACGTTATAACGTAATACAACATAACGTTATACGTTATAACATAATACTACATAACGTTATACGTTATATCGTAATACTACATAACGTTATTCGTTATAACGTAATACTACATAACGTTATACGTTATAACGTAATACTATATAACGTTATACGCTATATCGTAACGATACATAACGTTATACGTTACATCGTAATGCTACATAACGTTATACGTTATATCGTAATGCAACATAACGCTATACGTTATAACATAATACTACATAACGTTATACGTTATAACGTAATACTACATAACGTTATACGTTATATCGTAATGCTACATAACGTTATACGTTATAACGTATTACCATATAACGTTATACGTTATATCGTAATGCTACATAACGTTATACGTTATATCGTAATGTTACATAACGCTATACGTTATATCGTAATGCTACATAACGTTATACGTTATTACGTATTACCATATAACGTTATACGTTATATCGTAATGCTACATAACGCTATACGTTATATCGTAATGCTACATAACGTTATACGTTATATCTTAATGCTACATAACGTTATTCATTATATCGTAATGCTACATAACGTTATACGTTAAAACGTAATACTACATAACGTTATACGTTATATCGTAATGCTACATAACGTTATGAGTTATAACGTATTACCATATAACGTTATACTTTATATCGTAATGCTACATAACGTTATACGTTATATCGTAATGCTACATAACGTTATGCGTTAGATCGTAATGCTACATAACGTTATACGTTATAACGTATTACCATATAACGTTATACGTTATATCGTAATGCTACATAACGTTATACGTTTTATCGTAATGCTACATAACGTTGTACGTTATATAATAATGGTACATAACGTTATACGTTAAATCGTAATGCTACATAACGTTATACGTTATATCGTAATGCTACATAACGTTATACTATATATCGTAATGCTACATAACGTTATACGTTATAACGTAATACAACATAACGTTATACGTTATAACGTAATACTATATAACGTTATACGCTATATCGTAACGATACATAACGTTATACGTTACATCGCAATGCTACATAACGTTATACGCTATAACGTAGTACTATATAACGTTGTACGTTATATCGTTATGCTACATAACGTTATACATTATATCGTAATGCTACATAACGTTATACGTTATATCGTAATGCTACATAACGTTATACGTTATATCATAATGCTACATAACGTTATACGTTATATCGTAATACTACATAACGTTATTCGTTATAACGTAATACTACATAACGTTATACGTTATAACGCAAAACTATATAACGTTATACGTTACATCGTAATGCTACATAACGTTATACGTTATATCGTAATGCTACATAACGTTATACGTTATATCGTTATGCTACATAACGTTATACGTTAAATCGTAATGCTGCATAACGTTATACGTTATATCGTAATGCTACATAACGTTATACGTTATAACGTAATGCTACATAACGTTATACGTTATAACGTATTACCTCATAACGTTATACGTTATATCGTAATGCTACATAACGTTATACGTTATATCGTAATGCTACATAACGTTATACGTTATATCGTAATGCTACATAACGTTATACGTTATAACGTATTACCATATAACGTTATACGTTATATCGTAATGCTACATAACGTTATACGTTATATCGTAATGTTACATAACGCTATACGTTATATCGTAATGCTACATAACGTTATACGTTATTACGTATTACCATATAACGTTATACGTTATATCGTAATGCTACATAACGCTATACGTTATATCGTAATGCTACATAACGTTATACGTTATATCTTAATGCTACATAACGTTAATCATTATATCGTAATGCTACATAACGTTATACGTTATAACGCAAAACTATATAACGTTATACGTTACATCGTAATGCTACATAACGTTATACGTTATATCGTTATGCTACATAACGTTATACGTTAAATCGTAATGCTACATAACGTTATACGTTATATCGTAATGCTACATAACGTTATACGTTATAACGTAATGCTACATAACGTTATACGTTATAACGTTTTACCATATAACGTTATACGTTATATCGTAATGCTACATAACGCTATACGTTATATCGTAATGCTACATAACGTTATACGTTATATCTTAATGCTACATAACGTTAATCATTATATCGTAATGCTACATAACGTTATACGTTATAACGCAAAACTATATAACGTTATACGTGACATCGTAATGCTACATAACGTTATACGTTATATCGTTATGCTACATAACGTTATACGTTAAATCGTAATGCTACATAACGTTATACGTTATATCGTAATGCTACATAACGTTATACGTTATAACGTAATGCTACATAACGTTATACGTTATAACGTTTTACCACATAACGTTATACGTTAAATCGTAATGCTACATAACGTTATACGTTATAACGTAATACTATATAACGATATACGTTAAAACGTATTACCATATAACGTTATACGTTATATAGTAATGCTACATAACGTTATACGTTAAAACGTATTACCATATAACGTTATACGTTATATCGTAATGCTACATAACGTTATACGTTATAACGTATTACCATATAACGTTATACGTTATATCGTAATGCTACATAACGTTATACGTTATATCGCATTGCTACATAACGTTATACGTTATATCGTAATACTACATAACCTTATACGTAATACCATTATGCTACATAACGTTATACGTTATAACGTATTACCATATAACGTTATACGTTATATCGTAATGCTACATAACGTTATACGTTATAACGTAATACAACATAACGTTATACGTTATAACGTAATACTATATAACGTTATACGCTATATCGTAACGGTACATAACGTTATACGTTACATCGTAATGCTACATAACGTTATACGTTATATCGTAATGCAACATAACGCTATACGTTATAACATAATACTACATAACGTTATACGTTATAACGTAATACTACATAACGTTATACGTTATATCGTAATGCTACATAACGTTATACGTTATAACGTATTACCATATGACGTTATACGTTATATCGTAATGCTACATAACGTTATACGTTATTTCGTAATGTTACATAACGCTATACGTTATATCGTAATGCTACATAACGTTATACGTTATTACGTATTACCATATAACGTTATACGTTATATCGTAATGCTACATAACGCTATACGTTATATCGTAATGCTACATAACGTTATACGTTATATCTTAATGCTACATAACGTTATTCATTATATCGTAATGCTACATAACGTTATACGTTAAAACGTAATACTACATAACGTTATACGTTATATCGTAATGCTACATAACGTTATGAGTTATAACGTATTACCATATAACGTTATACTTTATATCGTAATGCTACATAACGTTATGAGTTATAACGTATTACCATATAACGTTATACTTTATATCGTAATGCTACATAACGTTATACGTTATATCGTAATGCTACATAACGTTATGCGTTAGATCGTAATGCTACATAACGTTATACGTTATAACGTATTACCATATAACGTTATACGTTATATCGTAATGCTACATAACGTTATACGTTTTATCGTAATGCTACATAACGTTGTACGTTATATAATAATGCTACATAACGTTATACGTTAAATCGTAATGCTACATAACGTTATACGTTATATCGTAATGCTACATAACGTTATACTATATATCGTAATGCTACATAACGTTATACGTTATAACGTAATACAACATAACGTTATACGTTATAACGTAATACTATATAACGTTATACGCTATATCGTAACGATACATAACGTTATACGTTACATCGTAATGCTACATAACGTTATACGTTATATCATAATGCAACATAACGCTATACGTTATAACGTAACACTACATAACGTTATACGTTATATCGTAATGCTACATAACGTTATACGTTATAACGTAATGCTACATAACGTTATACGTTAAAACGTATTACCATATAACGTTATACGTTATATAGTAATGCTACATAACGATATACGTTAAAACGTATTACCATATAACGTTATACGTTATATAGTAATGCTACATAACGTTATACGTTAAAACGTATTACCATATAACGTTATACGTTATATCGTAATGCTACATAACGTTATACGTTATAACGTATTACCATATAACGTTATACGTTATATCGTAATGCTACATAACGTTATACGTTATATCGCATTGCTACATAACGTTATACGTTATATCGTAATGCTACATAACCTTATACGTAATACCATTATGCTACATAACGTTATACGTTATAACGTATTACCATATAACGTTATACGTTATATCGTAATGCTACATAACGTTATACGTTATAACGTAATACAACATAACGTTATACGTTATAACGTAATACTATATAACGTTATACGCTATATCGTAACGATACATAACGTTATACGTTACATCGTAATGCTACATAACGTTATACGTTATATCGTAATGCAACATAACGCTATACGTTATAACATAATACTACATACCGTTATACGTTATAACGTAATACTACATAACGTTATACGTTATAACGTAATACTATATAACGTTATACGTTATAACGTATTACCATATAACGTTATACGTTATATCGTAATGCTACATAACGTTATACGTTATATCGTAATGTTACATAACGCTATACGTTATATCGTAATGCTACATAACGTTATACGTTATTACGTATTACCATATAACGTTATACGTTATATCGTAATGCTACATAACGCTATACGTTATATCGTAATGCTACATAACGTTATACGTTATATCTTAATGCTACATAACGTTATTCATTATATCGTAATGCTACATAACGTTATACGTTAAAACGTAATACTACATAACGTTATACGTTATATCGTAATGCTACATAACGTTATGAGTTATAACGTATTACCATATAACGTTATACTTTATATCGTAATGCTACATAACGTTATACGTTATATCGTAATGCTACATAACGTTATGCGTTAGATCGTAATGCTACATAACGTTATACGTTATAACGTATTACCATATAACGTTATACGTTATATCGTAATGCTACATAACGTTATACGTTTTATCGTAATGCTACATAACGTTGTACGTTATATAATAATGCTACATAACGTTATACGTTAAATCGTAATGCTACATAACGTTATACGTTATATCGTAATGCTACATAACGTTATACTATATATCGTAATGCTACATAACGTTATACGTTATAACGTAATACAACATACCGTTATACGTTATAACGTAATACTATATAACGTTATACGCTATATCGTAACGATACATAACGTTATACGTTACATCGCAATGCTACATAACGTTATACGCTATAACGTAGTACTATATAACGTTGTACGTTATATCGTTATGCTACATAACGTTATACATTATATCGTAATGCTACATAACGTTATACGTTATATCGTAATGCTACATAACGTTATACGTTATATCATAATGCTACATAACGTTATACGTTATATCGTAATACTACATAACGTTATTCGTTATAACGTAATACTACATAACGTTATACGTTATAACGCAAAACTATATAACGTTATACGTTACATCGTAATGCTACATAACGTTATACGTTATATCGTAATGCTACATAACGTTAAACGTTATATCGTTATGCTACATAACGTTATACGTTAAATCGTAATGCTACATAACGTTATACGTTATATCGTAATGCTACATAACGTTATACGTTATAACGTAATGCTACATAACGTTATACGTTATAACGTATTACCACATAACGTTATACGTTATATCGTAATGCTACATAACGTTATACGTTATATCGTAATGCTACATAACGTTATACGTTATATCGTAATGCTACATAACGTTATACGTTATAACGTATTACCATATAACGTTATACGTTATATCGTAATGCTACATAACGTTATACGTTATATCGTAATGTTACATAACGCTATACGTTATATCGTAATGCTACATAACGTTATACGTTATTACGTCTTACCATATAACGTTATACGTTATATCGTAATGCTACATAACGCTATACGTTATATCGTAATGCTACATAACGTTATACGTTATATCTTAATGCTACATAACGTTATTCATTATATCGTAATGCTACATAACGTTATACGTTAAAACGTAATACTACATAACGTTATACGTTATATCGTAATGCTACATAACGTTATGAGTTATAACGTATTACCATATAACGTTATACTTTATATCGTAATGCTACATAACGTTATACGTTATATCGTAATGCTACATAACGTTATACGTTAGATCGTAATGCTACATAACGTTATACGTTATAACGTATTACCATATAACGTTATACGTTATATCGTAATGCTACATAACGTTATACGTTTTATCGTAATGCTACATAACGTTGTACGTTATATAATAATGCTACATAACGTTATACGTTAAATCGTAATGCTACATAACGTTATACGCTATAACGTAGTACTATATAACGTTGTACGTTATATCGTTATGCTACACAACGTTATACATTATATCGTAATGCTACATAACGTTATACGTTATATCGTAATGCTACATAACGTTATACGTTATATCATAATGCTACATAACGTTATACGTTATATCGTAATACTACATAACGTTATTCGTTATAACGTAATACTACATAACGTTATACGTTATAACGCAAAACTATATAACGTTATACGTTACATCGTAATGCTACATAACGTTATACGTTATATCGTAATGCTACATAACGTTATACGTTATATCGTTATGCTACATAACGTTATACGTTAAATCGTAATGCTACATAACGTTATACGTTATATCGTAATGCTACATAACGTTATTCGTTATAACGTAATACTACATAACGTTATACGTTATAACGCAAAACTATATAACGTTATACGTTACATCGTAATGCTACATAACGTTATACGTTATATCGTAATGCTACATAACGTTATACGTTATATCGTTATGCTACATAACGTTATACGTTAAATCGTAATGCTACATAACGTTATACGTTATATCGTAATGCTACATAACGTTATACGTTATAACGTAATGCTACATAACGTTATACGTTATAACGTATTACCACATAACGTTATACGTTATATCGTAATGCTACATAACGTTATACGTTATATCGTAATGCTACATAACGTTATACGTTATAACGTATTACCATATAACGTTATACGTTATATCGTAATACTACATGACGTTATACGTTATATCGTAATGCTACATAACGTTACACGTTATATCGTAATGCTACATAACGTTATACGTTATAACGCAAAACTATATAATGTTGTACGTTATATCGTTATGCTACATAACGTTATACGTTATATCGTAATGCTACATAACGTTATACGTTATATCGTAATGCTACATTACGTTGTACGTTATATCGTAATGCTACATAACGTTATACGTTATAACGTTATGCTACATAACGTTATACGTTATATCGTTATGGTACATAAAGTTATACTTTATATCGTATGCTACATAGCGTTATATGTTATATCGAAATACTACATAACGTTATACGTTATAACGTAATACTATATAACGTTGTACGTTATATCATAATGCTACATAACGTTATACGTTATATCGTAATACTACATAACGTTATTCGTTATAACGTATTACTACATAACGTTATACGTTATAACGCTAAACTATATAACGTTGTACGTTACATCGATATGCTACATAACGTTATAGGTTTTAACGTAATACTACATAACGTTATACGTTATATCGTTATGCTACATAACGTTATAGGTTTTAACGTAATACTACATAACGTTATTCGTTATAACGTAATACTATATAACGTTATACGTTATATCGTTATGCTACATAACGTTATACGTTCTATCGTTATGCTACATAACGTTATACGTTATAGCGTTATGCTACATAACGTTATACGTTATATCGTAATGCTACATAACGTTATACGTTATAACGTAATGCTACATGACGTTATACGTTATATCGTAATGCTACATAACGTTATACGTTATATCGTAATGCTACATAACGTTATACGTTATAACGTATTACCATATAGCTTTATACGTTATATCATAATGCTACATAATGTTATACGTTATATCGTAATGATACAAAACGTTATACGTTATATCGCAATGCTACATAACGTTATACGTTATATTGTAATGCTGCATAACGTCATACGTTATAACGTATTACCATATAACGTTATACGTTATATCGTAATGCTACATAGCGTTATACGTTATAACGTATTACCATATGACGTTATACGTTATATCGTAATGCTACATAGCGTTATACGTTATATCGTAATGCTACATAACGTTGTACGTTATATCATAATGCTACATAACGTTATACGTTAAATCGTAATGCTACATAACGTTATACGTTATATCGTGTTGCTACATAACGTTATACGTTATACCGTAATTCTACATAACGTTATACGTTATAACGTAAGACTACATAACGTTATACGTTATAGCGTAATACTACATAACGTTATACGTTATTACGTATTACTATATCACGTTATACGTTATATCGTAATTCTACATAACGTTATAAGTTATATCGTAATACTACATAACGATATACGTTATATCGTAATGCTACATAACGTTATACGTTATATCGTTATGCTAAATAACGATATACGTTATATCATAATGCTACATAACGTTATACGTTATATCGTAATACTACATAACGTTATACGTTATAACGTAATACTACATAACGTTATACGTTATAACGCAAAACTATATAACGTTGTACGTTATATCGTTATGCTACATAACGTTATAGCTTTTAACGTAATACTACATAACGTTATACGTTATATGGTAATGCTACATAGCGTTATAAGTTGTATCGTTATGCTACATAACGTTCTACGTTATATCGTTATGCTACATAACGTTATACGTTATAGCGTTTTGCTACATAACGTTATACGTTATATCGTAATACTACATAACGTTATACGTTATATCGTTATGCTACATAGCGTTATAGGTTTTAACGTAATACTACATAACGTTATTCGATATAACGTAATACTATATAACGTTATACGTTATATCGTTATGCTACATAACGATATACGTTATATCATAATGCTACATAACGTTATACGTTATATCGTAATACTACATAACGTTATACGTTATAACGTAATACTACATAACGTTATACGTTATAACGCAAAACTATATAACGTTGTGCGTTATATCGTTATGCTACATAACGTTATACGTTATATCGTAATACTACATTACGTTATACGTTATATCGTAATACTACATAACGTTATACGTTATAACGTAATTCTACACAACGTTATACGTTATATCCTAATACTACATAACGATATACGTTATAACGTAATGCTATGTAACGTTATACGTTATATCGTAATGCCACATAACGTTATACGTTATATCGTAATGCTACATAACGTTATACGTTATGACGTATTACCATATAACGTTTTACGTTGTATCGTAATGCTACATAACGTTATACGTTATATCGTAATGCTACATAACCTTATACGTTATATCGTAATGCTACATAAAGTTATACTTTATATCGTAATGCTACATAACTTTATACGTTATATCGTTATGCTACATTACGTTATACGTTATATCGTTATGCTACATAACGTTATGCGTTATGACGTATTACCACATAACGTTATACGTTATATCGTAATGCTACATAACGTTATACGTTATATCGTAACGCTACATAACGTTATACGTTATATCGTAATGCTACATAACGTTATACGTTATAACGTAATGCTACATAACGTTATACGTTATATCGTAATGCTACATAACGTTATACGTTATAACGTAATGCTACATAACGATATGCGTTATATGGTAATGCTACATAACGTTATACGTTATAACGTAATTCTACACAACGTTATACGTTATATCCTAATACTACATAACGATATACGTTATAACGTAATGCTATATAACGTTATACGATATAACGTATTACTATATCACGTTATACGTTATACCGTAATTCTACATAACGTTATACGATATAACGTAATACTACATTACGTTATACGTTATATCGTAATACTACATAACGTTATACGTTATATCGTAATGCTACATAACCTTATACGTTATATCGTAATGCTACATAACCTTATACGTTATATCGTAATGCTACATAACGTTGTACGTTATATCATAATGCTACATAACGTTATACGTTAAATCGTAATGCTACATAATGTTATACGTTGTATCGTAATGCTACATATCGTTATGCGTTATAACGTATTACCATATCACGTTATACGTTATAATGTATTACTATATCACGTTATACGTTGTATCGTAATGCTACATAACGTTACACGTTAAATCGTAATGCTACATAACGTTATACGTTATAACGTATTACCATATCACGTTATACGATATAACGTATTACTATATCACGTTATACGTTATACCGTAATTCTACATAACGTTATACGTTATATCGCAATGCTACATAACGTTATACGTTATATCGTTATGCTACATAACGTTATACGTTATATTGTAATGCTACATAACGTTATACGTTATATCGTAATGCTACATAATGTTATACGTTATATCGTAATGCTACATAACGTTATACGTTATAACGTATTACCATATAACGTTATACGTTATATCGTAATGCTACATAACGTCATACGTTATATCGTAATGCTACATAACGTTGTACGTTATATCATAATGCTACATAACGTTATACGTTAAATCGTAATGCTACAAAACGTTATACGTTATATCGTAATGCTACATAACGTTATAAGTTGTATAGTAATGCTACATATCGTTATGCGTTATAACGTATTACCATATCACGTTATACGTTATAACGTAATGCTACATAACGTTATACGTTATATCGAAATGCAACATAACGTTATACGTTATAACGTAATGCTACATAACGTTATACGTTATATCGTAATACTACATAACGTTATGCGTTATAACGTATTAACATATCACGTTATACGTTATAACGTAATGCTACATAACGTTATACGTTATATCGTAATGCTACATAACGTTATACGTTATATCGTAATGCTACATAACGTAATACGTTAAATCGTAATGCTACATAACGTTATACGTTATATCGTAATGCTACATAACGTTATACGTTATATCGTAATGCTACATAACGTTATATGTTATATCGTAATGCTACATAACGTTATACGTTATAACGTAATGCTACATAACGTTATCCGTTATATCGTAATGCAACATAACGTTATACGTTATATCGTAATGCTACATAACGTTATACGTTAAATCGTAATGCTACATAACGTTATACGTTATATCGTAATGCTACATAACGTTATACGGTAAATCGTAATGCTACATAACGTTATGCGTTATAACGTATTACCATATCACGTTATACGTTATAACGTAATGCTACATAACGTTATACGTTATATCGTAATGCTACATAACGTTATACGTTATAACGTAATGCTACATAACGTTATCCGTTATATCGTAATGCAACATAACGTTATACGTTATATCGTAATGCTACATAACGTTATACGTTAAATCGTAATGCTACATAACGTTATACGTTATATCGTAATGCTACATAACGTTATACGGTAAATCGTAATGCTACATAACGTTATGCGTTATAACGTATTACCATATCACGTTATACGTTATAACGTAATGCTACATAACGTTATACGTTATATCGTAATGCAACATAACGTTATACGTTATATCGTAATGCTACATAACGTTATACGTTAAATCGTAATGCTACATAACGTTATTCGTCATATCGTAATGCTACATAGCGTTATACGTTATATCGTAATGCTACATAACGTTATACGTTATATCGTAATGCTACATAACGTTATACGTTATATCGTAATGCTACATAACGTTATACGTCATAACGTAATACTACATAACGTTATACGTTATAACGTTATACTACATAACGTTATACGTTATATCGTAATACTACATAATGATATACGTTATAAGGTAATACTATATAACGTTATACGTTATATCGTAATTCTACATAACGTTATACGTTATATCGTAATGCTATATAACGTTATACGTTATAACGTATTACCATATAACGTTATACGTTATATCGTAATGCTACATAACGTTATACGTTAAATCGTAATGCTACATAACGTTATACGTTATATCGTAATGCTACATAACGTTATACGTTATATCGTAATGCTACATAACGTTATACGTTAAATCGTAATGCTACATAACGTTATACGTTAAATCGTAATGCTACATAACGTTATACGTTATATCGTAATTCTACATAACGTTATACGTTACATCGTAATGCTATATGACGTTATACGTTATAACGTATTACCATATAACGTTGTACGTTATATCGTAATGCTACATAACCTTATACGTTATATCGTAATGCTATATAACGTTATACGTTATAACGTATTACCATATAACGTTATACGTTATATCGTAATGCTACATAACGTTATACGTTAAATCGTAATGCTACATAACGTTATACGTTATATCGTAATGCTACATAACGTTATATGTTATATCGTAATGCTACATAACGTTATACGTTATAACGTAATGCTACATAACGTTATCCGTTATATCGTAATGCTACATAACGTTATACGTTATATCGTAATGCTACATAACGTTATACGTTAAATCGTAGTGCTACATAACGTTATACGTTATATCGTAATGCTACATAACGTTATACGTTATATCGTAATGCTACATAACGTTATATGTTATATCGTAATGCTACATAACGTTATACGTTATAACGTAATGCTACATAACGTTATCCGTTATATCGTAATGCAACATAACGTTATACGTTATATCGTAATGCTACATAACGTTACACGTTAAATCGTAATGCTACATAACGATATACGTTATATCGTAATGCTACATAACGTTAAACGTTATAACGTATTAGCATATATTGTTATACGTTATATCGTAATGCTACATAACGTTATACGTTATATCGTAATGCTACATAACTTTATACGTTATAACGTATTACCGTATAACGTTATACGTTATATCGTAATGCTACATAACGTTATACGTTATAACGTATTACCTTATAACGTTATACGTTATATAGTAATGCTACATAACGTTATACGTTATATCGTAATGCTACATAACGTTATATGTTATATCGTAATACTGCATAACGTTATACGATATAGCGTACTGCTACATAACGTTATACGTTATATCGTAATGCTACATAACGTTATACGTTATAACGTATTACCATATAACGTTATACGTTATATCGTAATACTACATATCGTTATACGTTATATCGTAATGCTACATAACGTTGTACGTTATATCGTAATGTTACATAACGTTATCCGTTATATCGTAATGCTACATAACGTTATACGTTATATCGTAATGCTACATATCGTTATACGTTAAATCGTAATACTACATAACGTTATACGTGATATCGTAATGCTACATAGCGTTATACGTTATAACGTAATACTACATAACGTTGTACGTTATATCGTAATGCTTCATAACGTTATTCGTCATATCGTAATGCTACATAGCGTTATACGTTATATCGTAATGCTACATAACGTTATACGTTATATCGTAATGCTACATAACGTTATACGTTATATCGTAATGCTACATAACGTTATACGTCATAACGTAATACTACATAACGTTATACGTTATAACGTTATACTACATAACGTTATACGTTATATCGTAATACTACATAATGATATACGTTATAAGGTAATACTATATAACTTTATACGTTATATCGTAATTCTACATAACGTTATACGTTATATCGTAATGCTATATAACGTTATACGTTATAACGTATTACCATATAACGTTATACGTTATATCGTAATGCTACATAACGTTATACGTTAAATCGTAATGCTACATAACGTTATACGTTATATCGTAATGCTACATAACGTTATACGTTATATCGTAATGCTACATAACGTTATACGTTAAATCGTAATGCTACATAACGTTATACGTTAAATCGTAATGCTACATAACGTTATACGTTATATCGTAATTCTACATAACGTTATACGTTACATCGTAATGCTATATGACGTTATACGTTATAACGTATTACCATATAACGTTGTACGTTATATCGTAATGCTACATAACCTTATACGTTATATCGTAATGCTATATAACGTTATACGTTATAACGTATTACCATATAACGTTATACGTTATATCGTAATGCTACATAACGTTATACGTTAAATCGTAATGCTACATAACGTTATACGTTATATCGTAATGCTACATAACGTTATATGTTATATCGTAATGCTACATAACGTTATACGTTATAACGTAATGCTACATAACGTTATCCGTTATATCGTAATGCTACATAACGTTATACGTTATATCGTAATGCTACATAACGTTATACGTTAAATCGTAGTGCTACATAACGTTATACGTTATATCGTAATGCTACATAACGTTATACGTTATATCGTAATGCTACATAACGTTATATGTTATATCGTAATGCTACATAACGTTATACGTTATAACGTAATGCTACATAACGTTATCCGTTATATCGTAATGCAACATAACGTTATACGTTATATCGTAATGCTACATAACGTTACACGTTAAATCGTAATGCTACATAACGATATACGTTATATCGTAATGCTACATAACGTTCAACGTTATAACGTATTAGCATATATCGTTATACGTTATATCGTAATGCTACATAACGTTATACGTTATATCGTAATGCTACATAACTTTATACGTTATAACGTATTACCGTATAACGTTATACGTTATATCGTAATGCTACATAACGTTATACGTTATAACGTATTACCTTATAACGTTATACGTTATATAGTAATGCTACATAACGTTATACGTTATATCGTAATGCTACATAACGTTATATGTTATATCGTAATACTGCATAACGTTATACGATATAGCGTGCTGCTACATAACGTTATACGTTATATCGTAATGCTACATAACGTTATACGTTATAACGTATTACCACATAACGTTATACGTTATATCGTAATACTACATATCGTTATACGTTATATCGTAATGCTACATAACGTTGTACGTTATATCGTAATGTTACATAACGTTATCCGTTATATCGTAATGCTACATAACGTTATACGTTATATCGTAATGCTACATA
Source organism: Bombus lapidarius (assembly GCA_936014575.1). Lineage (NCBI taxonomy): Eukaryota > Metazoa > Arthropoda > Insecta > Hymenoptera > Apidae > Bombus > Bombus lapidarius. The sequence continues at coordinate 1,924,607 of CAKXZU010000050.1, forward strand.
TCGTTATACGTTAAATCGTAATACTACATAACGTTATACGTGATATCGTATTGCTACATAACGTTATACGTTATATCGTAATGCTGCATAACGTTATACGTTATATCGTAATACTACATGACGTTATACGTTATATCGTAATGCTACATAACGTTATTCGTTATATCGTAATGCTACATATCGTTATACGTTAAATCGTAATGCTACATAACGTTATACGTGATATCGTATTGCTACATAACGTTATACGTTATATCGTAATGCTGCATAACGTTATACGTTATATCGTAATGCTACATATCGTTATACGTTAAATCGTAATGCTACATAACCTTATACGTTATATCGCAATGCTACATAACGTTATACGTTATATCGTTATGCTACATAACGTTATACGTTATATTGTAATGCTACATAACGTTATACGTTATATCGTAATGCTACATAACGTTATACGTTATATCGTAATGCTACATAACGTTATACGTTATAACGTATTGCCATATAACGTTATACGTTATATCGTAATGCTACATAACGTTATACGTTATATCGTAATGCTACATAACGTTATACGTTATATCGTAATGCTACATAACGTTATACGTCATAACGTAATACTACATAACGTTATACGTTATAACGTTATACTACATAACGTTATACGTTATATCGTAATACTACATAATGATATACGTTATAAGGTAATACTATATAACGTTATACGTTATATCGTAATTCTACATAACGTTATACGTTATATCGTAATGCTATATAACGTTATACGTTATAACGTATTACCATATAACGTTATACGTTATATCGTAATGCTACATAACGTTATACGTTAAATCGTAATGCTACATAACGTTATACGTTATATCGTAATGCTACATAACGTTATACGTTATATCGTAATGCTACATAACGTTATACGTTATATCGTAATGCTACATAACGTTATACGTTAAATCGTAATGCTACATAACGTTATACGTTATATCGTAATGCTACATAACGTTATACGTTATATCGTAATGCTACATATCGTTATACGTTAAATCGTAATGCTACATAACCTTATACGTTATATCGCAATGCTACATAACGTTATACGTTATATCGTTATGCTACATAACGTTATACGTTATATTGTAATGCTACATAACGTTATACGTTATATCGTAATGCTACATAACGTTATACGTTATATCGTAATGCTACATAACGTTATACGTTATAACGTATTGCCATATAACGTTATACGTTATATCGTAATGCTACATAACGTTATACGTTATATCGTAATGCTACATAACGTTATACGTTATATCGTAATGCTACATAACGTTATACGTCATAACGTAATACTACATAACGTTATACGTTATAACGTTATACTACATAACGTTATACGTTATATCGTAATACTACATAATGATATACGTTATAAGGTAATACTATATAACGTTATACGTTATATCGTAATTCTACATAACGTTATACGTTATATCGTAATGCTATATAACGTTATACGTTATAACGTATTACCATATAACGTTATACGTTATATCGTAATGCTACATAACGTTATACGTTAAATCGTAATGCTACATAACGTTATACGTTATATCGTAATGCTACATAACGTTATACGTTATATCGTAATGCTACATAACGTTATACGTTATATCGTAATGCTACATAACGTTATACGTTAAATCGTAATGCTACATAACGTTATACGTTATATCGTAATGCTACATAACGTTATACGTTATATCGTAATGCTACATAACGTTATACGTTAAATCGTAATGCTACATAACGTTATACGTTAAATCGTAATGCTACATAACGTTATACGTTATATCGTAATTCTACATAACGTTATACGTTACATCGTAATGCTATATGACGTTATACGTTATAACGTATTACCATATAACGTTGTACGTTATATCGTAATGCTACATAATCTTATACGTTATATCGTAATGCTATATAACGTTATACGTTATAACGTATTACCATATAACGTTATACGTTATATCGTAATGCTACATAACGTTATACGTTAAATCGTAATGCTACATAACGTTATACGTTATATCGTAATGCTACATAACGTTATATGTTATATCGTAATGCTACATAACGTTATACGTTATAACGTAATGCTACATAACGTTATCCGTTATATCGTAATAATACATAACGTTATACGTTATATCGTAATGCTACATAACGTTATACGTTAAATCGTAGTGCTCCATAACGTTATACGTTATATCGTAATGCTACATAACGTTATACGTTATATCGTAATGCTACATAACGTTATATGTTATATCGTAATGCTACATAACGTTATACGTTATAACGTAATGCTACATAACGTTATCCGTTATATCGTAATGCAACATAACGTTATAGGTTATATCGTAATGCTACATAACGTTACACGTTAAATCGTAATGCTACATAACGATATACGTTATATCGTAATGCTACATAACGTTAAACGTTATAACGTATTAGCATATATCGTTATACGTTATATCGTAATGCTACATAACGTTATACGTTATATCGTAATGCTACATAACTTTATACGTTATAACGTATTACCGTATAACGTTATACGTTATATCGTAATGCTACATAACGTTATACGTTATAACGTATTACCTTATAACGTTATACGTTATATAGTAATGCTACATAACGTTATACGTTATATCGTAATGCTACATAACGTTATATGTTATATCGTAATACTGCATAACGTTATACGATATAGCGTACTGCTACATAACGTTATACGTTATATCGTAATGCTACATAACGTTATACGTTATAACGTATTACCATATAACGTTATACGTTATATCGTAATACTACATATCGTTATACGTTATATCGTAATGCTACATAACGTTGTACGTTATATCGTAATGTTACATAACGTTATCCGTTATATCGTAATGCTACATAACGTTATACGTTATATCGTAATGCTACATATCGTTATACGTTAAATCGTAATACTACATAACGTTATACGTGATATCGTATTGCTACATAACGTTATACGTTATATCGTAATGCTGCATAACGTTATACGTTATATCGTAATACTACATGACGTTATACGTTATATCGTAATGCTACATAACGTTATTCGTTATATCGTAATGCTACATATCGTTATACGTTAAATCGTAATGCTACATAACGTTATACGTGATATCGTATTGCTACATAACGTTATACGTTATATCGTAATGCTGCATAACGTTATACGTTATATCGTAATGCCACATAACGTTATACGTTATATCGTAATGCTATATAACGTTATACGTTATGACGTATTACCATATAACGTTATACGTTGTATCGTAATGCTACATAACGTTATACGTTATATCGTAATGCTACATAACCTTATACGTTATATCGCAATGCTACATAACGTTATACGTTATATCGTTATGCTACATAACGTTATACGTTATATTGTAATGCTACATAACGTTATACGTTATATCGTAATGCTACATAACGTTATACGTTATATCGTAATGCTACATAACGTTATACGTTATAACGTATTACCATATAACGTTATACGTTATATCGTAATGCTACATAACGTTATACGTTATATCGTAATGCTACATAACGTTATACGTTATATCGTAATGCTACATAACGTTATACGTCATAACGTAATACTACATAACGTTATACGTTATAACGTTATACTACATAACGTTATACGTTATATCGTAATACTACATAATGATATACGTTATAAGGTAATACTATATAACGTTATACGTTATATCGTAATGCTACATAACGTTATACGTTATATCGTAATGCTACATAACGTTATACGTTATATCGTAATGCTACATAACGTTATACGTTATAACGTATTACCATATAACGTTATACGTTATATCGTAATGCTACATAACGTTATACGTTATATCGTAATGCTACAAAACGTTATACGTTATATCGTAATGCTACATATCGTTATACGTTAAATCGTAATACTACATAACGTTATACGTGATATCGTATTGCTACATAACGTTATACGTTATATCGTAATGCTGCATAACGTTATACGTTATATCGTTATGCTACATAACGTTATACGTTATATTGTAATGCTACATAACGTTATACGTTATATCGTAATGCAACATAACGTTATACGTTATATCGTAATGCTACATAACGTTATACGTTAAATCGTAATGCTACATAACGTTATACGTTATATCGTAATGCTACATAACGTTATACGGTAAATCGTAATGCTACATAACGTTATGCGTTATAACGTATTACCATATCACGTTATACGTTATAACGTAATGCTACATAACGTTATACGTTATATCGTAATGCAACATAACGTTATACGTTATATCGTAATGCTACATAACGTTATACGTTAAAACGTCATGCTACATAACGTTGTACGTTATATCGTAATGCTACATAGCGTTATACGTTATATCGTAATGCTACATAACGTTATACGTTATATCGTAATGCTACATAACGTTATACGTTATATCGTAATGCTACATAACGTTATACGTTATAACGTAATACTACATAACGTTGTACGTTATATCGTAATGCTTCATAACGTTATTCGTCATATCGTAATGCTACATAGCGTTATACGTTATATCGTAATGCTACATAACGTTATACGTTATATCGTAATGCTACGTAACGTTATACGTTATATCGTAATGCTACATCACGTTATAAGTTATATCATAATGCTACATAACGTTATACGTTAAATCGTAATGCTACAAAACGTTATACGTTATATCGTAATGCTACATAACGTTATAAGTTGTATCGTAATGCTACATATCGTTATGCGTTATAACGTATTACCATATCACGTTATACGTTATAACGTAATGCTACATAACGTTATACGTTATATCGAAATGCAACATAACGTTATACGTTATAACGTAATGCTACATAACGTTATACGTTATATCGTAATGCTACATAACGTTATGCGTTATAACGTATTAACATATCACGTTATACGTTATAACGTAATGCTACATAACGTTATACGTTATATCGTAATGCTACATAACGTTATACGTTATATCGTAATGCTACATAACGTAATACGTTAAATCGTAATGCTACATAACGTTATACGTTATATCGTAATGCTACATAACGTTATACGTTATATCGTAATGCTACATAACGTTATATGTTATATCGTAATGCTACATAACGTTATACGTTATAACGTAATGCTACATAACGTTATCCGTTATATCGTAATGCAACATAACGTTATACGTTATATCGTAATGCTACATAACGTTATACGTTAAATCGTAATGCTACATAACGTTATACGTTATATCGTAATGCTACATAACGTTATACGGTAAATCGTAATGCTACATAACGTTATGCGTTATAACGTATTACCATATCACGTTATACGTTATAACGTAATGCTACATAACGTTATACGTTATATCGTAATGCAACATAACGTTATACGTTATATCGTAATGCTACATAACGTTATACGTTAAATCGTAATGCTACATAACGTTATACGTTATATCGTAATGCTACATAACGTTATACGGTAAATCGTAATGCTACATAACGTTGTACGTTATATCATAATGCTACATAACGTTGTACGTTATATCGTAATGCTACATAGCGTTATACGTTATATCGTAATGCTACATAACGTTATACGTTATATCGTAATGCTACATAACGTTATACGTTATATCGTAATGCTACATAACGTTATACGTTATAACGTAATACTACATAACGTTGTACGTTATATCGTAATGCTTCATAACGTTATTCGTCATATCGTAATGCTACATAGCGTTATACGTTATATCGTAATGCTACATAACGTTATACGTTATATCGTAATGCTACATAACGTTATACGTTATATCGTAATGCTACATAACGTTATACGTCATAACGTAATACTACATAACGTTATACGTTATAACGTTATACTACATAACGTTATACGTTATATCGTAATACTACATAATGATATACGTTATAAGGTAATACTATATAACGTTATACGTTATATCGTAATTCTACATAACGTTATACGTTATATCGTAATGCTATATAACGTTATACGTTATAACGTATTACCATATAACGTTATACGTTATATCGTAATGCTACATAACGTTATACGTTAAATCGTAATGCTACATAACGTTATACGTTATATCGTAATGCTACATAACGTTATACGTTACATCGTAATGCTATATGACGTTATACGTTATAACGTATTACCGTATAACGTTGTACGTTATATCGTAATGCTACATAACCTTATACGTTATATCGTAATGCTATATAACGTTATACGTTATAACGTATTACCATATAACGTTATACGTTATATCGTAATGCTACATAACGTTATACGTTAAATCGTAATGCTACATAACGTTATACGTTATATCGTAATGCTACATAACGTTATATGTTATATCGTAATGCTACATAACGTTATACGTTATAACGTAATGCTACATAAGGTTATCCGTTATATCGTAATGCTACATAACGTTATACGTTATATCGTAATGCTACATAACGTTATACGTTAAATCGTAGTGCTACATAACGTTATACGTTATATCGTAATGCTACATAACGTTATACGTTATATCGTAATGCTACATAACGTTATATGTTATATCGTAATGCTACATAACGTTATACGTTATAACGTAATGCTACATAACGTTATCCGTTATATCGTAATGCAACATAACGTTATACGTTATATCGTAATGCTACATAACGTTACACGTTAAATCGTAATGCTACATAACGATATACGTTATATCGTAATGCTACATAACGTTAAACGTTATAACGTATTAGCATATATCGTTATACGTTATATCGTAATGCTACATAACGTTATACGTTATATCGTAATGCTACATAACTTTATACGTTATAACGTATTACCGTATAACGTTATACGTTATATCGTAATGCTACATAACGTTATACGTTATAACGTATTACCTTATAACGTTATACGTTATATAGTAATGCTACATAACGTTATACGTTATATCGTAATGCTACATAACGTTATATGTTATATCGTAATACTGCATAACGTTATACGATATAGCGTACTGCTACATAACGTTATACGTTATATCGTAATGTTACATAACGTTATCCGTTATATCGTAATGCTACATAACGTTATACGTTATATCGTAATGCTACATATCGTTATACGTTAAATCGTAATGCTACATAACGTTATACGTGATATCGTATTGCTACATAACGTTATACGTTATATCGTAATGCTGCATAACGTTATACGTTATATCGTAATACTACATGACGTTATACGTTATATCGTAATGCTACATAACGTTATTCGTTATATCGTAATGCTACATATCGTTATACGTTAAATCGTAATGCTACATAACGTTATACGTGATATCGTATTGCTACATAACGTTATACGTTATATCGTAATGCTGCATAACGTTATACGTTATATCGTAATGCCACATAACGTTATACGTTATATCGTAATGCTATATAACGTTATACGTTATGACGTATTACCATATAACGTTATACGTTGTATCGTAATGCTACATAACGTTATACGTTATATCGTAATGCTACATAACCTTATACGTTATATCGCAATGCTACATAACGTTATACGTTATATCGTTAAGCTACATAACGTTATACGTTATATTGTAATGCTACATAACGTTATACGTTATATCGTAATGCTACATAACGTTATACGTTATATCGTAATGCTACATAACGTTATACGTTATAACGTATTACCATATAACGTTATACGTTATATCGTAATGCTACATAACGTTATACGTTATATCGTAATGCTACATAACGTTATACGTTATATCGTAATGCTACATAACGTTATACGTCATAACGTAATACTACATAACGTTATACGTTATAACGTTATACTACATAACGTTATACGTTATATCGTAATACTACATAATGATATACGTTATAAGGTAATACTATATAACGTTATACGTTATATCGTAATTCTACATAACGTTATACGTTATATCGTAATGCTATATAACGTTATACGTTATAACGTATTACCATATAACGTTATACGTTATATCGTAATGCTACATAACGTTATACGTTAAATCGTAATGCTACATAACGTTATACGTTATATCGTAATGCTACATAACGTTATACGTTATATCGTAATGCTACATAACGTTATACGTTATATCGTAATGCTACATAACGTTATACGTTAAATCGTAATGCTACATAACGTTATACGTTATATCGTAATGCTACATAACGTTATACGTTATATCGTAATGCTACATAACGTTATACGTTAAATCGTAATGCTACATAACGTTATACGTTAAATCGTAATGCTACATAACGTTATACGTTATATCGTAATTCTACATAACGTTATACGTTACATCGTAATGCTATATGACGTTATACGTTATAACGTATTACCATATAACGTTGTACGTTATATCGTAATGCTACATAACCTTATACGTTATATCGTAATGCTATATAACGTTATACGTTATAACGTATTACCATATAACGTTATACGTTATATCGTAATGCTACATAACGTTATACGTTAAATCGTAATGCTACATAACGTTATACGTTATATCGTAATGCTACATAACGTTATATGTTATATCGTAATGCTACATAACGTTATACGTTATAACGTAATGCTACATAACGTTATCCGTTATATCGTAATGGTACATAACGTTATACGTTATATCGTAATGCTACATAACGTTATACGTTAAATCGTAGTGCTACATAACGTTATACGTTATATCGTAATGCTACATAACGTTATACGTTATATCGTAATGCTACATAACGTTATATGTTATATCGTAATGCTACATAACGTTATACGTTATAACGTAATGCTACATAACGTTATCCGTTATATCGTAATGCAACATAACGTTATACGTTATATCGTAATGCTACATAACGTTACACGTTAAATCGTAATGCTACATAACGATATACGTTATATCGTAATGCTACATAACGTTAAACGTTATAACGTATTAGCATATATCGTTATACGTTATATCGTAATGCTACATAACGTTATACGTTATATCGTAATGCTACATAACTTTATACGTTATAACGTATTACCGTATAACGTTATACGTTATATCGTAATGCTACATAACGTTATACGTTATAACGTATTACCTTATAACGTTATACGTTATATAGTAATGCTACATAACGTTATACGTTATATCGTAATGCTACATAACGTTATATGTTATATCGTAATACTGCATAACGTTATACGATATAGCGTACTGCTACATAACGTTATACGTTATATCGTAATGCTACATAACGTTATACGTTATAACGTATTACCATATAACGTTATACGTTATATCGTAATACTACATATCGTTATACGTTATATCGTAATGCTACATAACGTTGTACGTTATATCGTAATGTTACATAACGTTATCCGTTATATCGTAATGCTACATAACGTTATACGTTATATCGTAATGCTACATATCGTTATACGTTTAATCGTAATACTACATGACGTTATACGTGATATCGTATTGCTACATAACGTTATACGTTATATCGTAATGCTGCATAACGTTATACGTTATATCGTAATACTACATGACGTTATACGTTATATCGTAATGCTACATAACGTTATTCGTTATATCGTAATGCTACATATCGTTATACGTTAAATCGTAATGCTACATAACGTTATACGTGATATCGTATTGCTACATAACGTTATACGTTATATCGTAATGCTGCATAACGTTATACGTTATATCGTAATGCCACATAACGTTATACGTTATATCGTAATGCTATATAACGTTATACGTTATGACGTATTACCATATAACGTTATACGTCGTATCGTAATGCTACATAACGTTATACGTTATATCGTAATGCTACATAACCTTATACGTTATATCGCAATGCTACATAACGTTATACGTTATATCGTTATGGTACATAACGTTATACGTTATATTGTAATGCTACATAACGTTATACGTTATATCGTAATGCTACATAACGTTATACGTTATATCGTAATGCTACATAACGTTATACGTTATAACGTATTACCATATAACGTTATACGTTATATCGTAATGCTACATAACGTTATACGTTATATCGTAATGCTACATAACGTTATACGTTATATCGTAATGCTACATAACGTTATACGTCATAACGTAATACTACATAACGTTATACGTTATAACGTTATACTACATAACGTTATACGTTATATCGTAATACTACATAATGATATACGTTATAAGGTAATACTATATAACGTTATACGTTATATCGTAATTCTACATAACGTTATACGTTATATCGTAATGCTATATAACGTTATACGTTATAACGTATTACCATATAACGTTATACGTTATATCGTAATGCTACATAACGTTATACGTTAAATCGTAATGCTACATAACGTTATACGTTATATCGTAATGCTACATAACGTTATACGTTATATCGTAATGCTACATAACGTTATACGTTAAATCGTAATGCTACATAACGTTATACGTTAAATCGTAATGCTACATAACGTTATACGTTATATCGTAATTCTACATAACGTTATACGTTACATCGTAATGCTATATAACGTTATACGTTATAACGTATTACCATATAACGTTATACGTTATATCGTAATGCTACATAACGCTATGCGTTAAATCGTAATGCTACATAACGTTATACGTTATATCGTAATGCTACATAACGTTATACGGTAAATCGTAATGCTACATAACGTTGTTCGTTATATCATAATGCTACATAACGTTATACGTTATATCGTAATGCTATATAACGTTATACGTTATAACGTATTACCATATAACGTTGTACGTTATATCGTAATGCTACATAACGTTATACGTTATATCGTAATGCTATATAACGTTATACGTTATAACGTATTACCATATAACGTTATACGTTATATCGTAATGCTACATAACGTTATACGTTATATCGTAATGCTACATAACGTTATACGTTATAACGTATTACCATATAACGTTATACGTTATATCGTAATGCTACATAACGTTATACGTTATATCGTAATGCTACATAACGTTATACGTTATATCGTAATGCTACATAACGTTATACGTCATAACGTAATACTACATAACGTTATACGTTATAACGTTATACTACATAACGTTATACGTTATATCGTAATACTACATAATGATATACGTTATAAGGTAATACTATATAACGTTATACGTTATATCGTAATTCTACATAACGTTATACGTTATATCGTAATGCTATATAACGTTATACGTTATAACGTATTACCATATAACGTTATACGTTATATCGTAATGCTACATAACGTTATACGTTATAACGTAATACAACATAACGTTATACGTGATATCGTATTGCTACATAACGTTATACGTTATATCGTAATGCTGCATAACGTTATACGTTATATCGTAATGCCACATAACGTTATACGTTATATCGTAATGCTATATAACGTTATACGTTATGACGTATTACCATATAACGTTATACGTCGTATCGTAATGCTACATAACGTTATACGTTATATCGTAATGCTACATAACCTTATACGTTATATCGCAATGCTACATAACGTTATACGTTATATCGTTATGGTACATAACGTTATACGTTATATTGTAATGCTACATAACGTTATACGTTATATCGTAATGCTACATAACGTTATACGTTATATCGTAATGCTACATAACGTTATACGTTATAACGTATTACCATATAACGTTATACGTTATATCGTAATGCTACATAACGTTATACGTTATATCGTAATGCTACATAACGTTATACGTTATATCGTAATGCTACATAACGTTATACGTCATAACGTAATACTACATAACGTTATACGTTATAACGTTATACTACATAACGTTATACGTTATATCGTAATACTACATAATGATATACGTTATAAGGTAATACTATATAACGTTATACGTTATATCGTAATTCTACATAACGTTATACGTTATATCGTAATGCTATATAACGTTATACGTTATAACGTATTACCATATAACGTTATACGTTATATCGTAATGCTACATAACGTTATACGTTAAATCGTAATGCTACATAACGTTATACGTTATATCGTAATGCTACATAACGTTATACGTTATATCGTAATGCTACATAACGTTATACGTTAAATCGTAATGCTACATAACGTTATACGTTAAATCGTAATGCTACATAACGTTATACGTTATATCGTAATTCTACATAACGTTATACGTTACATCGTAATGCTATATAACGTTATACGTTATAACGTATTACCATATAACGTTATACGTTATATCGTAATGCTACATAACGCTATGCGTTAAATCGTAATGCTACATAACGTTATACGTTATATCGTAATGCTACATAACGTTATACGGTAAATCGTAATGCTACATAACGTTGTTCGTTATATCATAATGCTACATAACGTTATACGTTATATCGTAATGCTATATAACGTTATACGTTATAACGTATTACCATATAACGTTGTACGTTATATCGTAATGCTACATAACGTTATACGTTATATCGTAATGCTATATAACGTTATACGTTATAACGTATTACCATATAACGTTATACGTTATATCGTAATGCTACATAACGTTATACGTTATATCGTAATGCTACATAACGTTATACGTTATAACGTATTACCATATAACGTTATACGTTATATCGTAATGCTACATAACGTTATACGTTATATCGTAATGCTACATAACGTTATACGTTATATCGTAATGCTACATAACGTTATACGTCATAACGTAATACTACATAACGTTATACGTTATAACGTTATACTACATAACGTTATACGTTATATCGTAATACTACATAATGATATACGTTATAAGGTAATACTATATAACGTTATACGTTATATCGTAATTCTACATAACGTTATACGTTATATCGTAATGCTATATAACGTTATACGTTATAACGTATTACCATATAACGTTATACGTTATATCGTAATGCTACATAACGTTATACGTTAAATCGTAATGCTACATAACGTTATACGTTATATCGTAATGCTACATAACGTTATACGTTATATCGTAATGCTACATAACGTTATACGTTATATCGTAATGCTACATAACGTTATACGTTAAATCGTAATGCTACATAACGTTATACGTTATATCGTAATGCTACATAACGTTATACGTTATATCGTAATGCTACATAACGTTATACGTTAAATCGTAATGCTACATAACGTTATACGTTAAATCGTAATGCTACATAACGTTATACGTTATATCGTAATTCTACATAACGTTATACGTTACATCGTAATGCTATATGACGTTATACGTTATAACGTATTACCATATAACGTTGTACGTTATATCGTAATGCTACATAACCTTATACGTTATATCGTAATGCTATATAACGTTATACGTTATAACGTATTACCATATAACGTTATACGTTATATCGTAATGCTACATAACGTTATACGTTAAATCGTAATGCTACATAACGTTATACGTTATATCGTAATGCTACATAACGTTATATGTTATATCGTAATGCTACATAACGTTATACGTTATAACGTAATGCTACATAACGTTATCCGTTATATCGTAATGGTACATAACGTTATACGTTATATCGTAATGCTACATAACGTTATACGTTAAATCGTAGTGCTACATAACGTTATACGTTATATCGTAATGCTACATAACGTTATACGTTATATCGTAATGCTACATAACGTTATATGTTATATCGTAATGCTACATAACGTTATACGTTATAACGTAATGCTACATAACGTTATCCGTTATATCGTAATGCAACATAACGTTATACGTTATATCGTAATGCTACATAACGTTACACGTTAAATCGTAATGCTACATAACGATATACGTTATATCGTAATGCTACATAACGTTAAACGTTATAACGTATTAGCATATATCGTTATACGTTATATCGTAATGCTACATAACGTTATACGTTATATCGTAATGCTACATAACTTTATACGTTATAACGTATTACCGTATAACGTTATACGTTATATCGTAATGCTACATAACGTTATACGTTATAACGTATTACCTTATAACGTTATACGTTATATAGTAATGCTACATAACGTTATACGTTATATCGTAATGCTACATAACGTTATATGTTATATCGTAATACTGCATAACGTTATACGATATAGCGTACTGCTACATAACGTTATACGTTATATCGTAATGCTACATAACGTTATACGTTATAACGTATTACCATATAACGTTATACGTTATATCGTAATACTACATATCGTTATACGTTATATCGTAATGCTACATAACGTTGTACGTTATATCGTAATGTTACATAACGTTATCCGTTATATCGTAATGCTACATAACGTTATACGTTATATCGTAATGCTACATATCGTTATACGTTTAATCGTAATACTACATGACGTTATACGTGATATCGTATTGCTACATAACGTTATACGTTATATCGTAATGCTGCATAACGTTATACGTTATATCGTAATACTACATGACGTTATACGTTATATCGTAATGCTACATAACGTTATTCGTTATATCGTAATGCTACATATCGTTATACGTTAAATCGTAATGCTACATAACGTTATACGTGATATCGTATTGCTACATAACGTTATACGTTATATCGTAATGCTGCATAACGTTATACGTTATATCGTAATGCCACATAACGTTATACGTTATATCGTAATGCTATATAACGTTATACGTTATGACGTATTACCATATAACGTTATACGTCGTATCGTAATGCTACATAACGTTATACGTTATATCGTAATGCTACATAACCTTATACGTTATATCGCAATGCTACATAACGTTATACGTTATATCGTTATGGTACATAACGTTATACGTTATATTGTAATGCTACATAACGTTATACGTTATATCGTAATGCTACATAACGTTATACGTTATATCGTAATGCTACATAACGTTATACGTTATAACGTATTACCATATAACGTTATACGTTATATCGTAATGCTACATAACGTTATACGTTATATCGTAATGCTACATAACGTTATACGTTATATCGTAATGCTACATAACGTTATACGTCATAACGTAATACTACATAACGTTATACGTTATAACGTTATACTACATAACGTTATACGTTATATCGTAATACTACATAATGATATACGTTATAAGGTAATACTATATAACGTTATACGTTATATCGTAATTCTACATAACGTTATACGTTATATCGTAATGCTATATAACGTTATACGTTATAACGTATTACCATATAACGTTATACGTTATATCGTAATGCTACATAACGTTATACGTTAAATCGTAATGCTACATAACGTTATACGTTATATCGTAATGCTACATAACGTTATACGTTATATCGTAATGCTACATAACGTTATACGTTAAATCGTAATGCTACATAACGTTATACGTTAAATCGTAATGCTACATAACGTTATACGTTATATCGTAATTCTACATAACGTTATACGTTACATCGTAATGCTATATAACGTTATACGTTATAACGTATTACCATATAACGTTATACGTTATATCGTAATGCTACATAACGCTATGCGTTAAATCGTAATGCTACATAACGTTATACGTTATATCGTAATGCTACATAACGTTATACGGTAAATCGTAATGCTACATAACGTTGTTCGTTATATCATAATGCTACATAACGTTATACGTTATATCGTAATGCTATATAACGTTATACGTTATAACGTATTACCATATAACGTTGTACGTTATATCGTAATGCTACATAACGTTATACGTTATATCGTAATGCTATATAACGTTATACGTTATAACGTATTACCATATAACGTTATACGTTATATCGTAATGCTACATAACGTTATACTTTAAATCGTAATGCTACATAACGTTATACGTTATATCGTAATGCTACATAACGTTATATGTTATATCGTAATGCTACATAACGTTATACGTTATAACGTAATGCTACATAACGTTATCCGTTATATCGTAATGCTACATAACGTTATACGTTATATCGTAATGCTACATAACGTTATACGTTATATCGTAATGCTACATAACGTAATACGTTAAATCGTAATGCTACATAACGTTATACGTTATATCGTAATGCTACATAACGTTATACGTTATATCGAAATGCTACATAACGTTATATGTTATATCGTAATGCTACATAACGTTATACGTTATAACGTAATGCTACATAACGTTATCCGTTATATCGTAATGCAACATAACGTTATACGTTATAACGTATTACCATATAACGTTATACGTTATATCGTAATGCTACATAACGTTATACTTTAAATCGTAATGCTACATAACGTTATACGTTATATCGTAATGCTACATAACGTTATATGTTATATCGTAATGCTACATAACGTTATACGTTATAACGTAATGTTACATAACGTTATCCGTTATATCGTAATGCTACATAACGTTATACGTTATATCGTAATGCTACATAACGTAATACGTTAAATCGTAATGCTACATAACGTTATACGTTATATCGTAATGCTACATAACGTTATACGTTATATCGTAATGCTACATAACGTTATATGTTATATCGTAATGCAACATAACGTTATACGTTATATCGTAATACTACATAACGTTATACGTTAAATCGTAATGCTACATAACGTTATACGTTATATCGTAATGCTACATAACGTAATACGTTAAATCGTAATGCTACATAACGTTATACGTTATATCGTAATGCTACATAACGTTATACGTTATATCGTAATGCTACATAACGTTATACGGTAAATCGTAATGCTACATAACGTTGTACGTTATATCATAATGCTACATAAAGTTGTACGTTATATCGTAATGCTACATAGCGTTATACGTTATATCGTAATGCTACATAACGTTATACGTTATATCGTAATGCTACATAACGTTATACGTTATATCGTAATGCTACATAACGTTATACGTTATAACGTAATACTACATAACGTTGTACGTTATATCGTAATGCTTCATAACGTTATTCGTCATATCGTAATGCTACATAGCGTTATACGTTATATCGTAATGCTACATAACGTTATACGTTATATCGTAATGCTACATAACGTTATACGTTATATCGTAATGCTACATAACGTTATACGTCATAACGTAATACTACATAACGTTATACGTTATAACGTTATACTACATAACGTTATACGTTATATCGTAATACTACATAATGATATACGTTATAAGGTAATACTATATAACGTTATACGTTATATCGTAATTCTACATAACGTTATACGTTATATCGTAATGCTATATAACGTTATACGTTATAACGTATTACCATATAACGTTATACGTTATATCGTAATGCTACATAACGTTATACGTTAAATCGTAATGCTACATAACGTTATACGCTATATCGTAATGCTACATAACGTTATACGTTATATCGTAATGCTACATAACGTTATACGTTAAATCGTAATGCTACATAACGTTATACGTTAAATCGTAATGCTACATAACGTTATACGTTATATCGTAATGCAACATAACGTTATACGTTATATCGTAATGCTACATAACGTTATACGTTAAATCGTCATGCTACATAACGTTATACGTTATATCGTAATGCTACATAACGTTATATGTTATATCGTAATGCTACATAACGTTATACGTTATAACGTAATGCTACATAACGTTATCCGTTATATCGTAATGCAACATAACGTTATACGTTATATCGTAATGCTACATAACGTTATACGTTAAATCGTAATGCTACATAACGTTATACGTTATATCGTAATGCTACATAACGTTATACGGTAAATCGTAATGCTACATAACGTTATGCGTTATAACGTATTACCATATCACGTTATACGTTATAACGTAATGCTACATAACGTTATACGTTATATCGTAATGCAACATAACGTTATACGTTATATCGTAATGCTACATAACGTTATACGTTAAATCGTCATGCTACATAACGTTATACGTTATATCGTAATGCTACATAACGTTATACGGTAAATCGTAATGCTACATAACGTTGTACGTTATATCATAATGCTACATAACGTTGTACGTTATATCGTAATGCTACATAGCGTTATACGTTATATCGTAATGCTACATAACGTTATACGTTATATCGTAATGCTACATAACGTTATACGTTATATCGTAATGCTACATAACGTTATACGTTATAACGTAATACTACATAACGTTATACGTTATAACGTAATACTACATAACGTTATTCGTCATATCGTAATGCTACATAGCGTTATACGTTATATCGTAATGCTACATAGCGTTATACGTTATATCGTAATGCTACATAACGTTATACGTTATATCGTAATGCTACATAACGTTATACGTTATATCGTAATGCTACATAACGTTATACGTCATAACGTAATACTACATAACGTTATACGTTATAACGTTATACTACATAACGTTATACGTTATATCGTAATACTACATAATGATATACGTTATAAGGTAATACTATATAACGTTATACGTTATATCGTAATTCTACATAACGTTATACGTTATATCGTAATGCTATATAACGTTATACGTTATAACGTATTACCATATAACGTTATACGTTATATCGTAATGCTACATAACGTTATACGTTATATCGTAATGCTACATAACGTTATACGTTATATCGTAATGCTACATAACGTTATACGTTAAATCGTAATGCTACATAACGTTATACGTTAAATCGTAATGCTACATAACGTTATACGTTATATCGTAATTCTACATAACGTTATACGTTACATCGTAATGTTATATAACGTTATACGTTATAACGTATTACCATATAACGTTGTACGTTATATCGTAATGCTACATAACGTTATACGTTATATCGTAATGCTATATAACGTTATACGTTATAACGTATTACCATATAACGTTATACGTAATATCGTAATGCTACATAACGTTATACTTTAAATCGTAATGCTACATAACGTTATACGTTATATCGTAATGCTACATAACGTTATATGTTATATCGTAATGCTACATAACGTTATACGTTATAACGTAATGCTACATAACGTTATCCGTTATATCGTAATGCTACATAACGTTATACGTTATATCGTAATGCTACATAACGTAATACGTTAAATCGTAATGCTACATAACGTTATACGTTATATCGTAATGCTACATAACGTTATACGTTATATCGTAATGCTACATAACGTTATATGTTATATCGTAATGCTACATAACGTTATACGTTATAACGTAATGCTACATAACGTTATCCGTTATATCGTAATGCAACATAACGTTATACGTTATATCGTAATGCTACATAACGTTATACGTTAAATCGTAATGCTACATAACGTTATACGTTATATCGTAATGCTACATAACGTTATACGGTAAATCGTAATGCTACATAACGTTATGCGTTATAACGTATTACCATATCACGTTATACGTTATAACGTAATGCTACATAACGTTATACGTTATATCGTAATGCAACATAACGTTATACGTTATATCGTAATGCTACATAACGTTATACGTTAAATCGTAATGCTACATAACGTTATACGTTATATCGTAATGCTACATAACGTTATACGGTAAATCGTAATGCTACATAACGTTGTACGTTATATCATAATGCTACATAACGTTGTACGTTATATCGTAATGCTACATAGCGTTATACGTTATATCGTAATGCTACATAACGTTATACGTTATATCGTAGTGCTACATAACGTTATACGTTATATCGTAATGCTACATAACGTTATACGTTATAACGTAATACTACATAACGTTGTACGTTATATCGTAATGCATCATAACGTTATTCGTCATATCGTAATGCTACATAGCGTTATACGTTATATCGTATTGCTACATAACGTTATACGTTATATCGTAATGCTACATAACGTTATAAGTTATAACGTATTATCGTATAACGTTATACGTTAAATCGTAATACTACATATCGTTATACGTTATATCGTAATGCTACATAACGTTATACGTTATATCATAATGTTACATAACGTTATACGTTATATCGTATTACCATATATCGTTATACGCTATATCGTAATGCTACATAACGTTATACGTTATATCGTAGTGCTACATAACGTTATATGTTATATCGTAATGCTACATAACTTTATATGTTATATCGTAATGCTACATAACGTTATATGTTATATCGTAATGATACATAACGTTATACGTTATAACGTATTACCATAAAACGTTATACGTTATATCGTAATGCTACATAACGTTATACGTTATATCGTAATGCTACATAACGTTATAAGTTATATCGTAATGCTACATAACGTTATACGTTATATCGTAATGCTACATAACGTTATACGATATATCGTAATGCTACATAACGTTATACGTAATATCGTAATGCTACATAACGTTATACGCTATATCTTAATGCTACATAACGTTATACGTAATATCGTAATGCTACATAACGTAATACGTTATATCTTAATGCTACATAACGTTAAACGTTATATCGTAATGCTACATAACGTTATACGTTATATCGTAATGCTACATAACGTTATACGTTATATCGTAATGCTACATAACGTTATACGTTATATCTTAATGCTACATAACGTTATACGTTATATCGTAATGCTATATATCGTTATACGTTTTATCGTAATGCTACATAACGTTATACGATACATCGTAATACTATATAACATTATACGTTATATCGTAATGGTACATAACGTTACACGTTATAACGTATTACCATATAACGTTATACGTTATATCGTAATGCTACATAACGTTATTCGTTATATCGTAATGCTACATAACGTTATACTTTATATCGTAATGCTACATAACGTTATACGTTATATCGTAACGCTACATAACGTTATTCGTTATAACGTAATGCCACATAACGTTATATGATATATCGTAATGCTACATAACGTTATACGTTGTAACGTAATGCCACATAACGTTATATGTTATATCATAATGCTACATTACGTTATACGTTATATCGTATTCCTACATAACGTTATACGTTATATCGTAATACTACATAACGTTATACGTTATATCGTAATGGTACATAACGTTACACGTTATAACGTATTACCATATAACGTTATACGTTATATCGTAATGCTACATAACGTTATTCGTTATATCGTAATGCTACATAACGTTATACTTTATATCGTAATGCTACATAACGTTATACGTTATATCGTAACGCTACATAACGTTATACGTTATATCTTAATGCTACATAACGTTATACGTTATATCGCAATGCTACATAACGTTATACGTTATATCGTAATGCTACATAACGTTATACGTTATATCGTAATGCTACATAACGTTATACGTTATATCGTAATGCTACATAACGTTATACGTTATATCGTAATGCTACATAACGATATACGTTATAACGAAATACTATGACGTTGTACGTTATATCGTTATGCTACATAACGTTATACGTTACATCGTAATGCTACATATCGTTATACGTTTTATCGTAATGCTACATAACGATATACGATACATCGTAATGCTACATAACGTTATACGTTATAACGTAATACCATATCACGTTATATGTTATATCGTAATGCTACATATCTTTATACGTTATAACGTAATACTACATAACGTTATACGTTATAACGTAATACTACATAACGTTATACGTAATATCGTAATGCTACATAACTTTATACGTTATATCGTAATGCTACATAACGTTATACGTTATATCGTAATGCTACATTACGTTATACGTTATATCGTAATGCTACATAACGTTATACGTTATATCGTAATGCTACATAACGCTATACGTTATATCGTAATGCTACATGACGATATACGTTATAACGTAATACTATGACGTTGTACGTTATATCGTTATGCTACATAACGCTATACGTTATATCGTAATGCTACATGACGATATACGTTATAACGTAATACTATGACGTTGTACGTTATATCGTTATGCTACATAACGCTATACGTTATATCGTAATGCTACATGACGATATACGTTATAACGTAATACTATGACGTTGTACGTTATATCGTTATGCTACATAACGCTATACGTTATATCGTAATGCTACATGACGATATACGTTATAACGTAATACTATGACGTTGTACGTTATATCGTTATGCTACATAACGCTATACGTTATATCGTAATGCTACATAACGTTATACGTTATATCGTAATGCTACATAACGATATACGTTATAACGTAATACTATGACGTTGTACGTTATATCGTTATGCTACATAACGTTATGCGTTACGTCGTAATGCTACATATCGTTATACGTTTTATCGTAATGCTACATAACGTTATACGATACATCGTAATGCTACATAACGTTATACGTTATAACGTATTACCATATCACGTTATACGTTATATCGTAATGCTACATATCGTTATACGTTATAACGTAATACTACATAACGTTATACGTTATAACGTAATACTACATAACGTTATACGTCATATCGTAATGCTACATAACGTTATACGTTATATCGTAATGCTACATAACGTTATACGTTATATCGTAATGCTACATAACGTTATACGTTATATCGTAATCCTACATAACGTTATACGTTATATCGTAATGTTACATAACGTTATACGTTATATCGTATTACCATATACCGTTACACGCTATATCGTAATGCTACATAACGTTATACGTTATAACGTATTACCTTATAACGTTATACGTTATATCGTAACGCTACATAACGTTATACGTTATATCGTAGTGCTACATAACGTTATATGTTATATCGTAATGCTACATAACGTTATATGTTATATCGTAATGCTACATAACTATATATGTTATAAGGTAATGATACATAACGTTATACGTTATAACGTATTACCATAAAACGTTATACGTTATATCGCAATGCTACATAACGTCATACGTTATATCGTAATGCTACATCACGTTATACGTTATAACGTATTACCATATAACGTTATACGTTATATCGTAATGCTACATAACGTTATAAGTTATATCGTAATGCTACATAACGTTATACGTTATATCGTAATGCTACATAACGTTATACGATATATCGTAATGCTACATAACGTTATACGTAATATCGTAATGCTACATAACGTTATACGTTATATCTTAATGCTACATAACGTTATACGTAATATCGTAATGCTACATAACGTTATACGATATATCTTAATGCTACATAACGTTAAACGTTATATCGTAATGCTACATAACGTTATACGTCATATCGTAATGCTACATAACGTTATACGTTATATCGTAATGCTACATAACGTTATACGTTATATCGTAATGCTACATAACGATATACGTTATAACGTAATACTATGACGTTGTACGTTATATCGTTATGCTACATAACGATATACGTTATAACGAAATACTATGACGTTGTACGTTATATCGTTATGCTACATAACGCTATACGTTACATCGTAATGCTACATACCGTTATACGTTTTATCGTAATGCTACATAACGTTATACGATACATCGTAATGCTACATAACGTTATACGTTATAACGTATTACCATATCACGTTATACGTTATATCGTAATGGTACATATCTTTATACGTTATAACGTAATACTACATAACGTTATACGTTATAACGTAATACTACATAACGTTATACGTAATATCGTAATGCTACATAACGTTATACGTTATATCGTAATGCTACATAACGTTATACGTTATATCGTAATGCTACATAACGTTATACGTTATATCGTAATACTACATAACGTTATACGTAATATCGTAATGCTACATAACGTTATACGTTATATCGTAATGCTACATAACGTTATACGTTATATCGTAATGCTACATAACGTTATACGTTATATCGTAATGCTACATAACGTTATACGTTATATCGTACTGCTACATAACGTTATATGTTATATCGTAATGATACATAACGTTATATGTTATATCGTAATGATACATAACGTTATACATTATAACGTATTACCATAAAACGTTATACGTTATATCGTAATGTTACATAACGTTATTCGTTATATCGTAATGCTACATAACGTTATACTTTATATCGTAATTCTACATAACGTTATACGTTATATCGTAACGCTACATAACGTTATACGTTATATCGTAATGCTACATAACGTTATACGTTATATCGCAATGCTACATAACGTTATACGTTATATCGTAATGCTACATAACGTTATACGTTATATCGTAATGCTACATAACGTTATACGTTATATCGTAATGCTACATAACGTTATACGTTATATCGTAATGCTACATAACGACATACGTTATAACGAAATACTATGACGTTGTACGTTATATCGTTATGCTACATAACGTTATACGTTACATCGTAATGCTACATATCGTTATACGTTTTATCGTAATGCTACATAACGTTATACGATACATCGTAATGCTACTTAACGTTATACGTTATAACGTATTACCATATCACGTTATACGTTATATCGTAATGCTACATATCTTTATACGTTATAACGTAATACTACATAACGGTATACGTTATAACGTAATACTACATAACGTTATACGTAATATCGTAATGCTACATAACGTTATACGTTATATCGTAATGCTACATAACGTTAAACGTTATATCGTAATGCTACATAACGTTATACGTTATATCGTAATGCTACATAACGTTATACGTTATATCGTAATGCTACATAACGCTATACGTTATATCGTAATGCTACATAACGCTATACGTTATATCGTAATGCTACATGACGATATACGTTATAACGTAATACTATGACGTTGTACGTTATATCGTTATGCTACATAACGCTATACGTTATATCGTAATGCTACATGACGATATACGTTATAACGTAATACTATGACGTTGTACGTTATATCGTTATGCTACATAACGTTATACGTTATATCGTAATGCTACATAACGTTATACGTTATATCGTAATCCTACATAACGTTATACGTTATATCGTAATGTTACATAACGTTATACGTTATATCGTATTACCATATATCGTTATACGCTATATCGTAATGCTACATAACGTTATACGTTATAACGTATTGCCTTATAACGTTATACGTTATATCGTAACGCTACATAACGTTATACGTTATATCGTAGTGCTACATAACGTTATATGTTATATCGTAATGCTACATAACGTTATACGTTATATCGTAATGCTTCATAACGTTATACGTTATATCGCAATGCTACATAACGTTATACGTTATATCGTAATGCTACATAACGTTATACGTTATATCGTAATGCTACATAACGTTATACGTTATATCGTAATGCTACATAACGTTATACGTTATATCGTAATGCTACATAACGATATACGTTATAACGAAATACTGAGACGTTGTACGTTATATCGTTATGCTACATAACGTTATACGTTACATCGTAATGCTACATATCGTTATACGTTTTATCGTAATGCTACATAACGTTATACGATACATCGTAATGCTACATAACGTTATACGTTATAACGTATTACCATATCACGTTATACGTTATATCGTAATGGTACATATCTTTATACGTTATAACGTAATACTACATAACGTTATACGTTATAACGTAATACTACATAACGTTATACGTAATATCGTAATGCTACATAACGTTATACGTTATATCGTAATGCTACATAACGTTATACGTTATATCGTAATGCTACATAACGTTATACGTTATATCGTAATACTACATAACGTTATACGTAATATCGTAATGCTACATAACGTTATACGTTATATCGTAATGCTACATAACGTTATACGTTATATCGTAATGCTACATAACGTTATACTTTATATCGTAATGCTACATAACGTTATACGTTATGTCGTAACGCTACATAACGTTATACGTTATATCGTAATGCTACATAACGTTATACGTTATATCGCAAAGCTACATAGCGTTATACGTTATATTGTAATGCTACATAACGTTATACGTTATGTCGTAATGCTACATAACGTTATACGTTATATCGTAATGCTACATAACGTTATACGATATATCGTAATGCTACATAACGATATACGTTATAACGAAATACTATGACGTTGTACGTTATATCGTTATGCTACATAACGTTATACGTTACATCGTAATGCTACATATCGTTATACGTTTTATCGTAATGCTACATAACGTTATACGATACATCGTAATGCTACATAACGTTATACGTTATAACGTATTACCATATCACGTTATACGTTATATCGTAATGCTACATATCTTTATACGTTATAACGTAATGCTACATAACGTTATACTTTATATCGTAATTCTACATAACGTTATACGTTATATCGTAACGCTACATAACGTTATACGTTATATCGTAATGCTACATAACGTTATACGTTATATCGCAATGCTACATAACGTTATACGTTATATCGTAATGCTACATAACGTTATACGTTATATCGTAATGCTAAATAACGATATACGTTATAACGAAATACTATGACGTTGTACGTTATATCGTTATGCTACATAACGTTATACGTTACATCGTAATGCTACATATCGTTATACGTTTTATCGTAATGCTACATAACGTTATACGATACATCGTAATGCTACTTAACGTTATACGTTATAACGTATTACCATATCACGTTATACGTTATATCGTAATGCTACATATCTTTATACGTTATAACGTAATACTACATAACGGTATACGTTATAACGTAATACTACATAACGTTATACGTAATATCGTAATGCTACATAACGTTATACGTTATATCGTAATGCTACATAACGTTAAACGTTATATCGTAATGCTACATAACGTTATACGTTATATCGTAATGCTACATAACGTTATACGTTATATCGTACTGCTACATAACGTTATACGTTATATCGTAATGCTACATGACGATATACGTTATAACGTAATACTATGACGTTGTACGTTATATCGTTATGCTACATAACGTTATACGTTATATCGTAATGCTACATAACGTTATACGTTATATCGTAATCCTACATAACGTTATACGTTATATCGTAATGTTACATAACGTTATACGTTATATCGTATTACCATATATCGTTATACGCTATATCGTAATGCTACATAACGTTATACGTTATAACGTATTGCCTTATAACGTTATACGTTATATCGTAACGCTACATAACGTTATACGTTATATCGTAGTGCTACATAACGTTATATGTTATATCGTAATGCTACATAACGTTATACGTTATATCGTAATGCTACATAACGTTATACGTTATATCGCAATGCTACATAACGTTATACGTTATATCGTAATGCTACATAACGTTATACGTTATATCGTAATGCTACATAACGTTATACGTTATATCGTAATGCTACATAACGTTATACGTTATATCGTAATGCTACATAACGATATACGTTATAACGAAATACTGTGACGTTGTACGTTATATCGTTATGCTACATAACGTTATACGTTACATCGTAATGCTACATATCGTTATACGTTTTATCGTAATGCTACATAACGTTATACGATACATCGTAATGCTACATAACGTTATACGTTATAACGTATTACCATATCACGTTATACGTTATATCGTAATGGTACATATCTTTATACGTTATAACGTAATACTACATAACGTTATACGTTATAACGTAATACTACATAACGTTATACGTAATATCGTAATGCTACATAACGTTATACGTTATATCGTAATGCTACATAACGTTATACGTTATATCGTAATGCTACATAACGTTATACGTTATATCGTAATACTACATAACGTTATACGTTATATCGTAACGCTACGTAACGTTATACGTTATATCGTAATGCTACATAACGTTATACGTTATATCGCAAAGCTACATAGCGTTATACGTTATATTGTAATGCTACATAACGTTATACGTTATATCGTAATGCTACATAACGATATACGTTATAACGAAATACTATGACGTTGTACGTTATATCGTTATGCTACATAACGTTATACGTTACATCGTAATGCTACATATCGTTATACGTTTTATCGTAATGCTACATAACGTTATACGATACATCGTAATGCTACATAACGTTATACGTTATAACGTATTACCATATCACGTTATACGTTATATCGTAATGCTACATATCTTTATACGTTATAACGTAATGCTACATAACGTTATACGTTATATCGTAATTCTACATAACGTTATACGTTATATCGTAACGTTACATAACGTTATACGTTATATCGTAATGCTACATAACGTTATACGTTATATCGCAATGCTACATAACGTTATACGTTATATCGTAATGCTACATAACGTTATACGTTATATCGTAATGCTACATAACGATATACGTTATAACGAAATACTATGACGTTGTACGTTATATCGTTATGCTACATAACGTTATACGTTACATCGTAATGCTACATATCGTTATACGTTTTATCGTAATGCTACATAACGTTATACGATACATCGTAATGCTACTTAACGTTATACGTTATAACGTATTACCATATCACGTTATACGTTATATCGTAATGCTACATATCTTTATACGTTATAACGTAATACTACATAACGGTATACGTTATAACGTAATACTACATAACGTTATACGTAATATCGTAATGCTACATAACGTTATACGTTATATCGTAATGCTACATAACGTTAAACGTTATATCGTAATGCTACATAACGTTATACGTTATATCGTAATGCTACATAACGTTATACGTTATATCGTAATGCTACATAACGCTATACGTTATATCGTAATGCTACATGACGATATACGTTATAACGTAATACTATGACGTTGTACGTTATATCGTTATGCTACATAACGCTATACGTTATATCGTAATGCTACATGACGATATACGTTATAACGTAATACTATGACGTTGTACGTTATATCGTTATGCTACATAACGTTATACGTTATATCGTAATGCTACATAACGTTATACGTTATATCGTAATCCTACATAACGTTATACGTTATATCGTAATGTTACATAACGTTATACGTTATATCGTATTACCATATATCGTTATACGCTATATCGTAATGCTACATAACGTTATACGTTATAACGTATTGCCTTATAACGTTATACGTTATATCGTAACGCTACATAACGTTATACGTTATATCGTAGTGCTACATAACGTTATATGTTATATCGTAATGCTACATAACGTTATACGTTATATCGTAATGCTACATAACGTTATACGTTATATCGCAATGCTACATAACGTTATACGCTATATCGTAATGCTACATAACGTTATACGTTATATCGTAATGCTACATAACGTTATACGTTATATCGTAATGCTACATAACGTTATACGTTATATCGTAATGCTACATAACGATATACGTTATAACGAAATACTGTGACGTTGTACGTTATATCGTTATGCTACATAACGTTATACGTTACATCGTAATGCTACATATCGTTATACGTTTTATCGTAATGCTACATAACGTTATACGATACATCGTAATGCTACATATCGTTATACGTTATATCGTAATGCTACATAACGATATACGTTATAACGTAATACTATGACGTTGTACGTTATATCGTTATGCTACATAACGTTATGCGTTACGTCGTAATGCTGCATATCGTTATACGTTTTATCGTAATGCTACATAACGTTATACGATACATCGTAATGCTACATAACGTTATACGTTATAACGTATTACCATATCACGTTATACGTTATATCGTAATGCTACATATCGTTATACGTTATAACGTAATACTCATAACGTTATACGTTATAACGTAATACTACATAACGTTATACGTCATATCGTAATGCTACATAACGTTATACGTTATATCGTAATGCTACATAACGTTATACGTTATATCGTAATGCTACATAACGTTATACGTTATATCGTAATCCTACATATCGTTATACGTTATATCGTAATGCTACATAACGTTATACGTTATAACGTATTACCATATAATGTTATACGTTATATCGTAATACTACATAACGTGATACGTTATAACGTAATACTATATAACGTTATACGTTATATCGTAATGCTACATTACGTTATACGTTATATCGTAATCCTACATAACGTTATACGTTATATCGTAATTCTACATAACGTTATACGTTATATCGTAATGCTACATAACGTTATACGTTATAACGTATGACCATATAACGTTGTACGTTATATCGTAATGCTACATAACGTTCTACGTTATATCGTAGTGCTACATAACGTTATACGTTATATCGTAATGCTACATAACGTTATACGTTATATCGTAATGCTACATAACGTTATACGTTATATCGTAATGCTACATAACTTTATACGTTATATTGTAATGCTACATAAAGTTATACGTTATATTTTATTGCTACATAACGTTATACGTTATAACGTATTACCATATAACGTTGTACGTTATAACGTAATGCTATATAACGTTATCCGTTATATCGCAATGCTACACAACGTTATACGTCATATCGTAATGCTACATAACGTTATACGTTATATCGTAATGCTACATATAGTTATACGTTTCAACGTATTACCATATAACATCATACGTTATAACGTAATACTATATAACGTTATACGTTATATCGTAATGCTACATAACGATATACGTTATAACGTAATACTATGACGTTGTACGTTATATCGTTATGCTACATAACGCTATACGTTATATCGTAATGCTACATAACGCTATACGTTATAACGTAATACTATGACGTTGTACGTTATA
The DNA here is from genome assembly GCA_936014575.1 of Bombus lapidarius. Taxonomy (NCBI): domain Eukaryota; kingdom Metazoa; phylum Arthropoda; class Insecta; order Hymenoptera; family Apidae; genus Bombus; species Bombus lapidarius. The sequence goes on from CAKXZU010000050.1 coordinate 1,956,073, forward strand.
TCGTTATGCTACATAACGTTATACGTTATATCGTAATGCTACATAATGTTATACGTTATATCGTAATGCTACATAACGATATACGTTATAACGTAATACTACATAACGTTATACGTAATATCGTAATGCTACATAACGTTATACGTTATATCGTAATGCTACATAACGTTATACGTTATATCGTAATGCTACATAACGTTATACGTTATATCGTAATACTACATAACGTTATACGTTATATCGTAACGCTACGTAACGTTATACGTTATATCGTAATGCTACATAACGTTATACGTTATATCGCAAAGCTACATAGCGTTATACGTTATATTGTAATGCTACATAACGTTATACGTTATATCGTAATGCTACATAACGATATACGTTATAACGAAATACTATGACGTTGTACGTTATATCGTTATGCTACATAACGTTATACGTTACATCGTAATGCTACATATCGTTATACGTTTTATCGTAATGCTACATAACGTTATACGATACATCGTAATGCTACATAACGTTATACGTTATAACGTATTACCATATCACGTTATACGTTATATCGTAATGCTACATATCTTTATACGTTATAACGTAATGCTACATAACGTTATACTTTATATCGTAATTCTACATAACGTTATACGTTATATCGTAACGTTACATAACGTTATACGTTATATCGTAATGCTACATAACGTTATACGTTATATCGCAATGCTACATAACGTTATACGTTATATCGTAATGCTACATAACGTTATACGTTATATCGTAATGCTACATAACGATATACGTTATAACGAAATACTATGACGTTGTACGTTATATCGTTATGCTACATAACGTTATACGTTACATCGTAATGCTACATATCGTTATACGTTTTATCGTAATGCTACATAACGTTATACGATACATCGTAATGCTACTTAACGTTATACGTTATAACGTATTACCATATCACGTTATACGTTATATCGTAATGCTACATATCTTTATACGTTATAACGTAATACTACATAACGGTATACGTTATAACGTAATACTACATAACGTTATACGTAATATCGTAATGCTACATAACGTTATACGTTATATCGTAATGCTACATAACGTTAAACGTTATATCGTAATGCTACATAACGTTATACGTTATATCGTAATGCTACATAACGTTATACGTTATATCGTAATGCTACATAACGCTATACGTTATATCGTAATGCTACATGACGATATACGTTATAACGTAATACTATGACGTTGTACGTTATATCGTTATGCTACATAACGCTATACGTTATATCGTAATGCTACATGACGATATACGTTATAACGTAATACTATGACGTTGTACGTTATATCGTTATGCTACATAACGTTATACGTTATATCGTAATGCTACATAACGTTATACGTTATATCGTAATCCTACATAACGTTATACGTTATATCGTAATGTTACATAACGTTATACGTTATATCGTATTACCATATATCGTTATACGCTATATCGTAATGCTACATAACGTTATACGTTATAACGTATTGCCTTATAACGTTATACGTTATATCGTAACGCTACATAACGTTATACGTTATATCGTAGTGCTACATAACGTTATATGTTATATCGTAATGCTACATAACGTTATACGTTATATCGTAATGCTACATAACGTTATACGTTATATCGCAATGCTACATAACGTTATACGCTATATCGTAATGCTACATAACGTTATACGTTATATCGTAATGCTACATAACGTTATACGTTATATCGTAATGCTACATAACGTTATACGTTATATCGTAATGCTACATAACGATATACGTTATAACGAAATACTGTGACGTTGTACGTTATATCGTTATGCTACATAACGTTATACGTTACATCGTAATGCTACATATCGTTATACGTTTTATCGTAATGCTACATAACGTTATACGATACATCGTAATGCTACATATCGTTATACGTTATATCGTAATGCTACATAACGATATACGTTATAACGTAATACTATGACGTTGTACGTTATATCGTTATGCTACATAACGTTATGCGTTACGTCGTAATGCTGCATATCGTTATACGTTTTATCGTAATGCTACATAACGTTATACGATACATCGTAATGCTACATAACGTTATACGTTATAACGTATTACCATATCACGTTATACGTTATATCGTAATGCTACATATCGTTATACGTTATAACGTAATACTCATAACGTTATACGTTATAACGTAATACTACATAACGTTATACGTCATATCGTAATGCTACATAACGTTATACGTTATATCGTAATGCTACATAACGTTATACGTTATATCGTAATGCTACATAACGTTATACGTTATATCGTAATCCTACATATCGTTATACGTTATATCGTAATGCTACATAACGTTATACGTTATAACGTATTACCATATAATGTTATACGTTATATCGTAATACTACATAACGTGATACGTTATAACGTAATACTATATAACGTTATACGTTATATCGTAATGCTACATTACGTTATACGTTATATCGTAATCCTACATAACGTTATACGTTATATCGTAATTCTACATAACGTTATACGTTATATCGTAATGCTACATAACGTTATACGTTATAACGTATGACCATATAACGTTGTACGTTATATCGTAATGCTACATAACGTTCTACGTTATATCGTAGTGCTACATAACGTTATACGTTATATCGTAATGCTACATAACGTTATACGTTATATCGTAATGCTACATAACGTTATACGTTATATCGTAATGCTACATAACTTTATACGTTATATTGTAATGCTACATAAAGTTATACGTTATATTTTATTGCTACATAACGTTATACGTTATAACGTATTACCATATAACGTTGTACGTTATAACGTAATGCTATATAACGTTATCCGTTATATCGCAATGCTACACAACGTTATACGTCATATCGTAATGCTACATAACGTTATACGTTATATCGTAATGCTACATATAGTTATACGTTTCAACGTATTACCATATAACATCATACGTTATAACGTAATACTATATAACGTTATACGTTATATCGTAATGCTACATAACGATATACGTTATAACGTAATACTATGACGTTGTACGTTATATCGTTATGCTACATAACGCTATACGTTATATCGTAATGCTACATAACGCTATACGTTATAACGTAATACTATGACGTTGTACGTTATATCGTTATGCTACATAACGTTATACGTTATATCGTAATGCTACATAATGTTATACGTTATATCGTAATGCTACATAACGATATACGTTATAACGTAATACTATGACGTTGTACGTTATATCGTTATGCTACACAACGTTATACGTCATATCGTAATGCTACATAACGTTATACGTTATATCGTAATGCTACATATAATTATACGTTTCAACGTATTACCATATAACATCATACGTTATAACGTAATACTATATAACGTTATACGTTATATCGTAATACTACATAACGTCATACGTTATAACGTAATACTATATAACGTCATACGTTATAACGTAATACCACATAACGTTATACGTTTATATACGTATGTGTTGCGAACCGGGATGTGCCCTGTATAAAGTATCAAATGTGGAGTATAACGCGCTGCGAATTGCCTAGATAACCCCAATAGCGGCGGAGATACGATCAATTAAATTTATTTGGCCTGGAAAATTTAAATACTATAATTGGATTGGATTTGACAGGGAAGAGAGTTAACGTTGGTCAAACCGAACGAAGTGTCCTGTATATAGATTCAAATTTGGAGTATAACGCGCTACTAATTGTCTTCGTAACCCCAATAGCAGTGGAGATACGATCAATTTGATTTATTTGGCCTCGAAAATTTAAATACTATAATTGCATTGGATATGACAGGGAAAAGTGTTAACGTTGGGCAAACCGAACGAAGTGTCCTGTATAAAGAATCAAATTTGGAGTATAACGCGCTACTAATTGTTTTCGTAACCCCAATAGCAGCGGAGATACGTTCAATTAGATTTATTTTTATATTTCGTCGTTTATTTCAATACTCATATATATGCTCACATGGATACTTTGTCTTTATAAATATATAGTAATATTGAATATAATTTGATTTTATAAATAATTATAATTAATATATTGTGTAATTTTCAATCATATGCATATATATACTAATCATATCTAATAATATAATGATATAATTATATTATTATCAACATTATACTACTTACACAAAATACTTTATATTGTAATATGTAAATATCATACTTATATATATTATATATATATTATCATCAACATTTAAAAACGCGATGCGCAAGAAAACCTATCCTAAACTAATAAATAAAATATAGACAAAAAATGTTACTACTCAAGGGTATAATAAATACCCGCGGTCACTACGCTCGTCAAAAGTTCTACGTATACAACCAGTCACCCGTGTCGATTCGGACCTTTCATCCTTCCACGTGATTGAGTGACCGGAGAGTGAACATCGAAAAGGATCTTAAATATAAGGTAAGTAAAAAAAATATCAAACAATAACATTGAAACTAGTAATTTATAACGTCTAAGCCATTAATTTACAACGCTTAAGTAATTAATTTATAACATTTAAGCCATTAATTTATAACATTTAAACCATTAATAATTGAATTTTAACTATTAATTAATAACATTTAAGCTATTAATTTACAACATCCAGGCCATCAATTTAAAACATTTAAACTATTACTTTATACATTTAAACCGTTAATTTCTAACATCCAAACTATTAATTTATAACATTTAAACTATTAATTTGTAACCTATAAGCTATTAATTTACAACAATTGGACCATTAAATAACAACATTTAAAACTTTTATTTTAACATTTAAACTATTAATTAACAATATTAGAAACATTTATTTATTACATTTAAACCATTAATTTATAACATTTATACTATTAATTTATAACATTTAACCTATTAATTAATAACAATTAAACCATTAATTTATTACAATCAAACCATCAATTAACGACATTTTAACCATTACTTAATAGCAATTAAAGTATTAATTTATAATATTTAAACTGTTGAGAATTTTGGATCTTTGGAACCGAAATAATATTATAGGAACACAAAATTTACACTTTTAATTACTATTGAAATAGTTATACATTTATTTAATGGACGATCTCTGTTATATTTATCGATACATATTTGCACGCGTCTCAGCACTTTCTTCTATACCCGACTATTAACCGACTGTTCCAGATGCTTCTAACGACTGAACTGTTTACATTCATCTGTTTTCGAGACGCCGCGCACACGCATACTTCCACACACTGATACTCGCATACAAGTTCTCTTACTGAGCGTTTAACCTAGTCCAGCACAGAAAATTATACATATCACAACATAAACCACTAATTTATAACATTTGAACAACGATATCATGCTAAAAACTACTTTAATATAGTCTAGTCTAGATCATCCAAAACTGTTTGGTTTGGTTAACACACGTGTTAATTATAAAAAAAAATTATTGATAATTTAGAAAGCTGCAAATGTCCTTTTTAATTGAAATAAAGTCTTAAAGTCTTAATACTAAAGTACAATAAAACTGTCTGATACGTATCAAAAATCACTGAACGTTTTATTCTCAAACTTTTATATTAAAGTTTCAATTTACATATTTATTAGAGTTTAGTCTTTATTATTGCTAAAGTTCCATATCTTTCATTATGTATTAACGATATTAATGATATCTTATGTTTTGTTATAGATATATCACAGCTTCAACTTCTTTGTCTTCTTTGGGAATGCTGCAATGGTGGCTCAAAAGCCAAGAAACATAATCTTATTCGCAATTGTTACTGAATATTGTCCTAAATATGTTTTCTATTTCTCAATTTCATCAATTTGACTGTTTGAATACAATAAATTTGCGCGCGCTCGTGTATACGAAAATAGAGCGTTCCTATTGGTGGAATGTATTGCGAAGTCAAATCGAGCGTGCCTATTGGCGCAGAATATTGTCAAACGAAATAGAGCGTTCCTATTGGCACAATAAATTGTGACGTCATATCGGGCGTTCCTATTGGTTCGGAATATTGGAAAGACGTAGTTTCAACCGAGCCGAGCGGTGACACACTCCTGAAATTCGTGCAGCGAAAATTTGTCTTGTCGAGCGTTATCCTGCTGTTAGTACCTTCATTTCGACTTTATCAACGATTCTACACTTTCATCTAGTTCATTCAAATAGCACGTTCGTATTTAATCGTTTATTGATTTTAATCTTAGTAAAACTATACTGTATCTCGAAATTTTCTTTTACTTTTATCATTGACTGCGCATTTGGCAATTTACAGTTATTGATCGTTTATATTATCGATCTTTGAGGTAGAATTTGGGTTCTATTACTACTTTATTTCACTATAGTTGGTTTCATTGTTGTAAATTATTGATTTATTGTACATTTATCCTTGACTGTATTTCTGGTGGGGTTAGGTTAAAATTATCGATAATTCACATTACCGGCCTTTACTATAATACGTTCTGTTACTGAAAATTATTGGTTTTGTCGTACACTTATTTGAAATTGTTGGTTTTCTTTTGTGTAGATTATTGACTAGTCACTACTGAAAAGACTGAAAGAATACTGATTCACATCACAGACGCAACAAGCGATTAACAATCGATAATTCGGACTGAAACAAGATGGACGTCATAGATAATTATTTATATATCGAATCGTTGATTTCTCATGCAGATTTGGTAATGATTGCAGTATTATAACAAAGCAGAGGTACGTACACGACTATTTTCTTTTTTTATTGGATCAATAGTAATCGATATTTGCTAAATAATTGCTATACAGCTTACGATTGGCATATAATAACATCATTTTATAAATAGTTGCATAATTTGTTGAAAATATTATTGTTAATAATCGGATATACTATTAAGTAATTAATTAATGTTTTTATATTAGTATATAGCAAATTATGCAAATCATTTAATTGTTATTAGAAAACAATCTATTGCGATGTTGTTATATTTTTGTATATTGAAATGAGAATATATTAATATAATATAATATAATGAGAAAAATTTTTATAGTAATTAGATTTTAACACAATTTCAATTTGTATTGTTATTAATATTTCAAGTTTGAATAGAGTTTTATATTTCATTAGTTTATACTTCTTTAACAATAAACGATATATTTTTAAGAACAAATTATAATATTTCATATGTTTTGTTTCAGTTTTTCATAATTTCTACTTTTTCCTGTGCTTTGGAAAGGACGCAGTGATGCTTCAGAACTAAGCATGTAAGAATCTTTGCATATTGTATTCCAATTAATTTTATTCCTTGTATTTTGCTTTAATTATTCAAAATAACAAAAACAAGTCTGATTTTATACTTTAATATCAGAGTTTCAGTTGTTACAGTAATTAGAGTTCACTAACAATTTAACTTTTTTATTCTTATTAAAGTTTAAGGTTTTCTCAGAATTCCATATCACGTTATTTAACATTTTTTTGCTGAATCATTACTTAAGTTTCAAAATAAATTATTCACGCATGTGTTATTTATATATCTATAAAAAGACATATGTTTTGTTAAAGGTTTATCACTTCTTCTTCTTCCCCCTGCTTCCTGAAAAGGACCTAGTGGTGCTTCAAAAGCCAAGAATGTAAGTAATATTTATATAATATAAATTATTTAATTCTATTGCTATATATATTTCAATTTGCTACTCCTAATTTGAATATTGTCATTAAAATTTTAATAGAGATTAATAGACATTAATCTTCCACTGCTTTAAATTTTCCAATTAATTAATTAAATCATATTTAAGAGCAAATTATAATATTCCATGCATTGTTACAGTGTTTTCCATGATGGGATTGCATGACTCCTCCTTGATAACGGTCTTCACGACGTCTTTTCCTCGGCTACCATAGCATCGATTACTACGTTCCTCGCATCTTATCGCATGAGTCGCATGCATTTTTGTACGTCCGGTCACTCAATCATGTCGCAGGATGAAAGGTCCGAATCGGCACGGGTGACCGGTTGTATTACGTAGAATTTTTTTACGAGCATAGTGACCGCGGGTATTTATTATACCCGCAAATAGTAACATTTTCTTTTTCTATGTATTTTTTATTAGTTCAGGATGGATCTTCTTGCATATCGCGTTTTTGTTTATGTTATTTACATGATAATGAACTATTTTATATTGACAATATTAATAATACTACTAACTGATAAAAACGATATTATATTAACAATTAATTTGAATATTTGTGATTGAAGACATGTATGTTCACTATAATCACTTTTAAAGTTGGAGTGTGTTAAACTCCAACTTCGTTGCATTAAAAATTGCAATTATTACATATTTAATAATAACGATAATAAATCATTTTTTATTTCATCTTCTTTTCTCTGATGGCACTATCATGATGGATTTAATTGTTTGCCATTCATTTTTGAATTTGGGTATTAATTTAAAATATACATATAGGGATAGTAAAGTTCAGTTCTGTAGTACAAATATGGAATTCTATGTGCAAGAAGAAATTTCGCGACAGGAAAATTTTGAAATCAAAGCAACAAGTTTTGAATACTGCTTTTATACATTCGAAAATGTGCTTTGACGAAGGAATTGCCTGAGATTGTTTGCAATAATATCTAACTTTCGTAATACCACATAACGTTATACGTTATATCGTAATACCATATAACGTTATACGTTATATCGTAATGCTACATAACGTAATACGTTATATCGTAATGCTAGATAACGTTATACGTTATATCGTAATGCTACATAACGTTATACGTTATATCATAATGCTACATATCGTTATACGTCATAACGTAATACTACATAACGTTATACGTTATAACGTAATACTACATAACGTTATACGTTATATCGTAATGCTACATAACGTTATACGTTATATCGTAATGCTACATAACGTTATACGTTATATCGTAATGCTACATAACGTTATACGTTATATCGTAATGCTACTTAACGTTATACGTTATAACGTATTACCATATAATGTTATACGTTATATCGTAATACTACATAACGTTATACGTAATATCGTAATGCTACATAACGTTATACGTTATATCTTAATGCTACATAACGTTATACGTTATATCGTAATGCTACATAACGTTATACGTTATATCGTAATGCTACATAACGATATACGTTATAACGTAATACTATGACGTTGTACGTTATATCGTTATGCTACATAACGTTATACGTTACATCGTAATGCTACATATCGTTATACGTTTTATCGTAATGCTACATAACGCTATACGATACATCGTAATGCTACATAACGTTATACGTTATAACGTATTACCATATCCCGTTATACGTTATATCGTAATGCTACATATCGTTATACGTTATAAAGTAATACTACATAACGTTATACGTTATAACGTAATACTACATAACGTTATACGTTATATCGTAATGCTACATAACGTTATACGTTATAACGTATTACCATATAACGTTATACGTTATGTAGTATTACGTTATAACGTATAACGTTATAACGTAATACCATATAACGTTATACGTTATGTAGTATTACGTTATAACGTAATAGTATATAACGTTATACGTTATATCGTAATGCTACATAACGTTATACGTTATAACGTATTACCATATAACGTTATACGTTATATCGTAATGCTACATAACGTTATTCGTTATAACGTAATGCCACATAACGTTATTCGTTATAACGTAATGCCACATAACGTTATATGTTATATCGTAATGCTACATAACGTTATACGTAATATCGTAATGCTACATAACGTTATACGTTATATCTTAATGCTACATAACGTTATACGTTATATCGTAATGCTACATAACGTTATACGTTATATCGTAATGCTACATAACGTTATACGTTATATCGTAATGCTACATAACGTTATACGTTATATCGTATTACCATATAACGTTATATGTTATATCGTAATGCTACATAACGTTATACTTTATATCGTAATGCTACAAAACGTTATGCGATATATCGTAATGCTACATAACGTTATACGTTATATCGTAATGCTACATACCGTTATACGTTATATCGTATTGCTACATAACGTTATACGTTATATCGTAATGCTACATAACGTTATACGTTATATCGTAATGCTACATACCGTTATACGTTATGTCGTAATGCTACATAACGTTATACGTTATATCGTAATGCTACATAACGTTATACGTTATATCATAATGCTACATATCGTTATACGTCATAACGTAATACTACATAACGTTATACGTTATAACGTAATACTACATAACGTTATACGTTATATCGTAATGCTACATAACGTTATACGTTATATCGTAATGCTACATAACGTTATACGTTATATCGTAATGCTACATAACGTTATACGTTATATCGTAATGCTACTTAACGTTATACGTTATAACGTATTACCATATAATGTTATACGTTATATCGTAATACTACATAACGTTATACGTAATATCGTAATGCTACATAACGTTATACATTATATCTTAATGCTACATAACGTTATACGTTATATCGTAATGCTACATAACGTTATACGTTATATCGTAATGCTACATAACGATATACGTTATAACGTAATACTATGACGTTGTACGTTATATCGTTATGCTACATAACGTTATACGTTACATCGTAATGCTACATATCGTTATACGTTTTATCGTAATGCTACATAACGCTATACGATACATCGTAATGCTACATAACGTTATACGTTATAACGTATTACCATATCCCGTTATACGTTATATCGTAATGCTACATATCGTTATACGTTATAACGTAATACTACATAACGTTATACGTTATAACGTAATACTACATAACGTTATACGTTATAACGTAATACTACATAACGTTATACGTTATATCGTAGTGCTACATAACGTTATACGTTATAAGGTATTACCATATAACGTTATACGTTATGTAGTATTACTTTATAACGTAATAGTATATAACGTTATACGTTATATCGTAATGCTACATAACGTTATACGTTATAACGTATTACCATATAACGTTATACGTTATATCGTAATGCTACATAACGTTATTCGTTATAACGTAATGCCACATAACGTTATTCGTTATAACGTAATGCCACATAACGTTATATGTTATATCGTAATGCTACATAACGTTATACGTAATATCGTAATGCTACATAACGTTATACGTTATATCTTAATGCTACATAACGTTATACGTTATATCGTAATGCTACATAACGTTATACGTTATATCGTAATGCTACATAACGTTATACGTTATATCGTAATGCTACATATCGATATACGTTACATCGTAATGCTACATAACGTTATACGTTATAACGTATTACCATATCCCGTTATACGTTATATCGTAATGCTACATATCGTTATACGTTATAACGTAATACTACATAACGTTATACGTTATAACGTAATACTACATAACGTTATACGTTATATCGTAATGCTACATAACGTTATACGTTATATCGTATTACCATATAACGTTATACGTTATATCGTAATGCTACATAACGTTATACTTTATATCGTAATGCTACAAAACGTTATGCGATATATCGTAATGCTACATAACGTTATACGTTATATCGTAATGCTACATACCGTTATACGTTATATCGTATTGCTACATAACGTTACACGTTATATCGTAATGCTACATGACGTTATACGTTATATCGTAATGCTACATAACGATATACGTTATAACGTAATACTATGACGTTGTACGTTATATCGTTATGCTACATAACGTTATACGTTACATCGTAATGCTACATAACGTTATACGTTATAACGTATTACCATATCCCGTTATACGTTATACCGTAATGCTACATATCGTTATACGTTATAACGTAATACTACATAATGTTATACGTTATAACGTAATACTACATAACGTTATACGTTATATCGTAATGCTACATAACGTTATACGTTATATCGTAATGCTACATAACGTTATACGTTATATCGTAATGCTACATAACGTTATACGTAATATCGTAATGCTACATAACGTTATACGTTATATCTTAATGCTACATAACGTTATACGTAATATCGTAATGCTACATAACGTTATACGTTATATCGTAATGCTACATAACGTTATACGTTATATCGTAATGCTACATAACGTTATACGTTATATCGTAATGCTACATAACGTTATACGTTATATCGTAATGCTACATAACGATATACGTTATAACGTAATACTATGACGTTGTACGTTATATCGTTATGCTACATAACGTTATACGTTACATCGTAATGCTACATAACGTTATACGTTATATCGTAATGCTACATAACGTTATACGTAACATCGTAATGCTACATAACGTTATACGTTATATCGTAATGCTACATAACGTTATACGTTATAACGTATTACCATATAACGTTATACGTTATATCGTAATGCTACATAACGTTATACGTTATAACGTATTACCATATAACGTTATACGTTATGTAGTATTACGTTATAACGTAATACTATATAACGTTATACGTTATATCGTAATGCTACATAACGTTATACGTTATAACGTATTACCATATAACGTTATACGTTATATCGTAATGCTACATAACGTTATTCGTTATAACGTAATGCCACATAACGTTATTCGTTATAACGTAATGCCACATAACGTTATATGTTATATCGTAATGCTGCATAACGTTATACGTTATAACGTAATACTACATAACGTTATACGTTATATCGTAATGCTACATAACGTTATACGTTATATCGTAATGCTACATAACGTTATACGTTATAACGTATTACCATATAACGTTATACGTTATGTAGTATTACGTTATAACGTAATACTATATAACGTTATACGTTATATCGTAATGCTACATAACGTTATACGTTATAACGTATTACCATATAACGTTATACGTTATATCGTAATGCTACATAACGTTATACGTTATAACGTATTACCATATAACGTTATACGTTATGTAGTATTACGTTATAACGTAATACTATATAACGTTATACGTTATATCGTAATGCTACATAACGTTATACGTTATAACGTATTACCATATAACGTTATACGTTATATCGTAATGCTACATAACGTTATTCGTTATAACGTAATGCCACATAACGTTATTCGTTATAACGTAATGCCACATAACGTTATATGTTATATCGTAATGCTGCATAACGTTATACGTTATAACGTAATACTACATAACGTTATACGTTATATCGTAATGCTACATAACGTTATACGTTATATCGTAATGCTACATAACGATATACGTTATAACGTAATACTATGACGTTGTACGTTATATCGTTATGCTACATAACGTTATACGTTACATCGTAATGCTACATAACGTTATACGTTATAACGTATTACCATATCCCGTTATACGTTATACCGTAATGCTACATATCGTTATACGTTATAACGTAATACTACATAACGTTATACGTTATAACGTAATACTACATAACGTTATACGTTATATCGTAATGCTACATAACGTTATACGTTATATCGTAATGCTACATAACGTTATACGTTATATCGTAATGCTACATAACGTTATACGTAATATCGTAATGCTACATAACGTTATACGTTATATCTTAATGCTACATAACGTTATACGTAATATCGTAATGCTACATAACGTTATACGTTATATCGTAATGCTACATAACGTTATACGTTATATCGTAATGCTACATAACGTTATACGTTATATCGTAATGCTACATAACGTTATACGTTATATCGTAATGCTACATAACGATATACGTTATAACGTAATACTATGACGTTGTACGTTATATCGTTATGCTACATAACGTTATACGTTACATCGTAATGCTACATAACGTTATACGTTATATCGTAATGCTACATAACGTTATACGTAACATCGTAATGCTACATAACGTTATACGTTATATCGTAATGCTACATAACGTTATACGTTATAACGTATTACCATATAACGTTATACGTTATATCGTAATGCTACATAACGTTATACGTTATAACGTATTACCATATAACGTTATACGTTATGTAGTATTACGTTGTAACGTAATACTATATAACGTTATACGTTATATCGTAATGCTACATAACGTTATACGTTATATCGTAATGCTACATAACGTTATACGTTATATCGTAATGCTACATAACGATATACGTTATAACGTAATACTATGACGTTGTACGTTATATCGTTATGCTACATAACGTTATACGTTACATCGTAATGCTACATATCGTTATACGTTTTATCGTAATGCTACATAAAGCTATACGATACATCGTAATGCTACATAACGTTATACGTTATAACGTATTACCATATCCCGTTATACGTTATATCGTAATGCTACATATCGTTATACGTTATAACGTAATACTACATAACGTTATACGTTATAACGTAATACTACATAACGTTATACGTTATATCGTAATGCTACATAACGTTATACGTTATATCGCAATGCTACATAACGTTATACGTTATATCGTAATGCTACATAACGTTATACGTTATATCGTAATGCTACATAACGTTATACGTTATATCGTAATACTATGACGTTGTACGTTATATCGTTATGCTACATAACGTTATACGTTACATCGTAATGCTACATATCGTTATACGTTTTATCGTAATGCTACATAACGTTATACGTTATATCGTAATGCTACATAACGTTATACGTAATATCGTAATGCTACATAACGTTATACGTTATATCTTAATGCTACATAACGTTATACGTAATATCGTAATGCTACATAACGTTATACGTTATAACGTAATACTACATAACGTTATACGTTATAACGTAATACTACATAACGTTATACGTTATATCGTAATGCTACATAACGTTATACGTTATAACGTACTACTACATAACGTTATACGTTATAACGTAATACTACATAACGTTATACGTAATATCGTAATGCTACATAACGTTATACGTTATATCTTAATGCTACATAACGTTATACGTAATATCGTAATGCTACATAACGTTATACGTTATATCGTAATGCTACATAACGTTATACGTAATATCGTAATGCTACATAACGTTATACGTTATATCTTAATGCTACATAACGTTATACGATATATCGTAATGCTACATAACGTTATACGTAATATCGTAATACTACATAACGTTATACGTAATATCGTAATGCTACATAACGTTATACGTTATATCTTAATGCTACATAACGTTATACGTAATATCGTAATGCTACATAACGTTATACGTTATATCGTAATGCTACATAACGTTATACGTTATATCGTAATGCTACATAACGTTATACGTTATATCGTAATGCTACATAACGTTATACGTTATAACGTATTACCATATAACGTTATACGTTATATCGTAATGCTACATAACGTTATACGTTACATCGTAATGCTACATAACGTTATACGTTATAACGTATTACCATATCCCGTTATACGTTATATCGTAATGCTACATATCGATATACGTTATAACGTAATACTACATAACGTTATACGTTATAACGTAATGCAAC
Organism: Bombus lapidarius; assembly: GCA_936014575.1. Taxonomy (NCBI): domain Eukaryota; kingdom Metazoa; phylum Arthropoda; class Insecta; order Hymenoptera; family Apidae; genus Bombus; species Bombus lapidarius. The sequence continues at coordinate 1,971,873 of CAKXZU010000050.1, forward strand.
ATAACGTTATACGTTATATCGTAATGCTACATAAAGTTATACGTAACATCGTAATGCTACATAACGTTATATGTTATATCGTAATGCTACATTACGTTATACGTTATATCGTCATCCTACATAACGTTATACGTTATATCGTAATACTACATAACGCTATACGTTATATCGTAATGGTACATAACGTTATACGTTATAACGTATTACCATATAACGTTATACGTTATATCGTAATGCTACATAACGATATACGTTATAACGTAATACTATGACGTTGTACGTTATATCGTTATGCTACATAACGTTATACGTTACATCGTAATGCTACATAACGTTATACGTTATAACGTATTACCATATCCCGTTATACGTTATATCGTAATGCTACATATCGTTATACGTTATAACGTAATACTACATAACGTTATACGTTATAACGTAATACTACTTAACGTTATACGTTATATCGTAATGCTACATAACGTTATACGTTATATCGTAATGCTACATAACGTTATACGTTATATCGTAATGCTACATAACGTTATACGTAATATCGTAATGCTACATAACGTTATACGTTATATCTTAATGCTACATAACGTTATACGTAATATCGTAATGCTACATAACGTTATACGTTATATCATAATGCTACATAACGTTATACGTTATATCGTAATGCTACATAACGTTATACGTTATATCGTAATGCTACATAACGTTATACGTTATATCGTAATGCTACATAACGATATACGTTATAACGTAATACTATGACGTTGTGCGTTATATCGTTATGCTACATAACGTTATACGTTACATCGTAATGCTACATAACGTTATACGTTATATCGTAATGCTACATAACGTTATACGTTATATCGTAAAGCTACATACCGTTATACGTTATGTCGTATTGCTACATAACGTTATACGTTATATCGTAATGCTACATAACGTTATACGTTATATCGTAATGCTACATAACGATATACGTTATAACGTAATACTATGACGTTGTACGTTATATCGTTATGCTACATAACGTTAAACGTAATATCGTAATGCTACATAACGTTATACGTTATATCCTAATGCTACATAACGTTATACGTTATATCGCAATGCTACATAACGTTATACGTTATATCGTAATGCTACATAACGTTATACGTTATATCGTAATGCTACATAACGTTATACGTTATATCGTAATGCTACATAACGTTATACGTTATAACGTATTACCATATAACGTTATACGTTATATCGTAATGCTACATAACGTTATACGTTACATCGTAATGCTACATAACGTTATACGTTATAACGTATTACCATATCCCGTTATACGTTATATCGTAATGCTACATATCGATATACGTTATAACGTAATACTACATAACGTTATACGTTATAACGTAATGCAACATAACGTTATACGTTATATCGTAATGCTACATAAAGTTATACGTAACATCGTAATGCTACATAACGTTATATGTTATATCGTAATGCTACATTACGTTATACGTTATATCGTCATCCTACATAACGTTATACGTTATATCGTAATACTACATAACGCTATACGTTATATCGTAATGGTACATAACGTTATACGTTATAACGTATTACCATATAACGTTATACGTTATATCGTAATGCTACATAACGATATACGTTATAACGTAATACTATGACGTTGTACGTTATATCGTTATGCTACATAACGTTATACGTTACATCGTAATGCTACATAACGTTATACGTTATAACGTATTACCATATCCCGTTATACGTTATATCGTAATGCTACATATCGTTATACGTTATAACGTAATACTACATAACGTTATACGTTATAACGTAATACTACATAACGTTATACGTTATATCGTAATGCTACATAACGTTATACGTTATATCGTAATGCTACATAACGTTATACGTTATATCGTAATGCTACATAACGTTATACGTAATATCGTAATGCTACATAACGTTATACGTTATATCTTAATGCTACATAACGTTATACGTAATATCGTAATGCTACATAACGTTATACGTTATATCATAATGCTACATAACGTTATACGTTATATCGTAATGCTACATAACGTTATACGTTATATCGTAATGCTACATAACGTTATACGTTATATCGTAATGCTACATAACGATATACGTTATAACGTAATACTATGACGTTGTGCGTTATATCGTTATGCTACATAACGTTATACGTTACATCGTAATGCTACATAACGTTATACGTTATATCGTAATGCTACATAACGTTATACGTTATATCGTAAAGCTACATACCGTTATACGTTATATCGTATTGCTACATAACGTTATACGTTATATCGTAATGCTACATAACGTTATACGTTATATCGTAATGCTACATAACGATATACGTTATAACGTAATACTATGACGTTGTACGTTATATCGTTATGCTACATAACGTTATACGTTACATCGTAATGCTACATAACGTTATACGTTATAACGTATTACCATATCCCGTTATACGTTATATCGTAATGCTACATATCGTTATACGTTATAACGTAATACTACATAACGTTATACGTTATAACGTAATACTACATAACGTTATACGTTATATCGTAATGCTACATAACGTTATACGTTATATCGTAATGCTACATAACGTTAAACGTAATATCGTAATGCTACATAACGTTATACGTTATATCCTAATGCTACATAACGTTATACGTTATATCGCAATGCTACATAACGTTATACGTTATATCGTAATGCTACATAACGTTATACGTTATATCGTAATGCTACATAACGATATACGTTATAACGTAATACTATGACGTTGTACGTTATATCGTTATGCTACATAACGTTATACGTTACATCGTAATGCTACATAACGTTATACGTTATATCGTAATGCTACATAACGTTATACGTAACATCGTAATGCTACATAACGTTATACGTTATATCGTAATGCTACATAACGTTATACGTTATAACGTATTACCATATAACGTTATACGTTATATCGTAATGCTACATAACGTTATACGTTATAACGTATTACCATATAACGTTATACGTTATGTAGTATTACGTTATAACGTAATACTATATAACGTTATACGTTATATCGTAATGCTACATAACGTTATACGTTATAACGTATTACCATATAACGTTATACGTTATATCGTAATGCTACATAACGTTATTCGTAATAACGTAATGCCACATAACGTTATTCGTTATAACGTAATGCCACATAACGTTATATGTTATATCGTAATGCTGCATAACGTTATACGTAATATCGTAATGCTACATAACGTTATACGTTATATCTTAATGCTACATAACGTTATACGTTATATCGTAATGCTACATAACGTTATACGTAATATCGTAAAGCTACATAACGTTATACGTTATATCTTAATGCTACATAACGTTATACGTAATATCGTAATGCTACATAACGTTATACGTTATAACGTAATACTACATAACGTTATACGTTATAACGTAATACTACATAACGTTATACGTTATATCGTAATGCTACCTAACGTTATACGTTATATCGTAATGCTACATAACGTTATACGTTATATCGTAATGCTACATAACGTTATACGTAATATCGTAATGCTACATAACGTTATACGTTATATCTTAATGCTACATAACGTTATACGTAATATCGTAATGCTACATAACGTTATACGTTATATCGTAATGCTACATAACGTTATACGTAATATCGTAATGCTACATAACGTTATACGTTATATCTTAATGCTACATAACGTTATACGATATATCGTAATGCTACATAACGTTATACGTTATATCGTAATGCTACATAACGTTATACGTTATATCGTAATGCTACATAACGTTATACGTTATAACGTATTACCATATAACGTTATACGTTATATCGTAATGCTACATAACGTTATACGTTACATCGTAATGCTACATAACGTTATACGTTATAACGTATTACCATATCCCGTTATACGTTATATCGTAATGCTACATATCGATATACGTTATAACGTAATACTACATAACGTTATACGTTATAACGTAATGCAACATAACGTTATACGTTATATCGTAATGCTACATAAAGTTATACGTAACATCGTAATGCTACATAACGTTATATGTTATATCGTAATGCTACATTACGTTATACGTTATATCGTCATCCTACATAACGTTATACGTTATATCGTAATACTACATAACGCTATACGTTATATCGTAATGGTACATAACGTTATACGTTATAACGTATTACCATATAACGTTATACGTTATATCGTAATGCTACATAACGATATACGTTATAACGTAATACTATGACGTTGTACGTTATATCGTTATGCTACATAACGTTATACGTTACATCGTAATGCTACATAACGTTATACGTTATAACGTATTACCATATCCCGTTATACGTTATATCGTAATGCTACATATCGTTATACGTTATAACGTAATACTACATAACGTTATACGTTATAACGTAATACTACATAACGTTATACGTTATATCGTAATGCTACATAACGTTATACGTTATATCGTAATGCTACATAACGTTATACGTTATATCGTAATGCTACATAACGTTATACGTAATATCGTAATGCTACATAACGTTATACGTTATATCTTAATGCTACATAACGTTATACGTAATATCGTAATGCTACATAACGTTATACGTTATAACGTATTACCATATAACGTTATACGTTATATCGTAATGCTACATAACGTTATTCGTTATAACGTAATGCCACATAACGTTATTCGTTATAACGTAATGCCACATAACGTTATATGTTATATCGTAATGCTGCATAACGCTATACGTAATATCGTAATGCTACATAACGTTATACGTTATATCTTAATGCTACATAACGTTATACGTTATATCGTAATGCTACATAACGTTATACGTTATATCGTAATGCTACATAACGTTATACGTAATATCGTAAAGCTACATAACGTTATACGTTATATCTTAATGCTACATAACGTTATACGTAATATCGTAATGCTACATAACGTTATACGTTATAACGTAATACTACATAACGTTATACGTTATAACGTAATACTACATAACGTTATACGTTATATCGTAATGCTACATAAAGTTATACGTAACATCGTAATGCTACATAACGTTATATGTTATATCGTAATGCTACATTACGTTATACGTTATATCGTCATCCTACATAACGTTATACGTTATATCGTAATACTACATAACGCTATACGTTATATCGTAATGCTACATAACGTTATACGTTATATCGTAATGCTACATAACGATATACGTTATAACGTAATACTATGACGTTGTACGTTATATCGTTATGCTACATAACGTTATACGTTACATCGTAATGCTACATAACGTTATACGTTATAACGTATTACCATATCCCGTTATACGTTATATCGTAATGCTACATATCGTTATACGTTATAACGTATTACCATATAACGTTATACGTTATGTAGTATTACGTTATAACGTAATACTATATAACGTTATACGTTATATCGTAATGCTACATAACGTTATACGTTATATCGTAATGCTACATAACGTTATTCGTTATAACGTAATGCCACATAACGTTATTCGTTATAACGTAATGCCACATAACGTTATATGTTATATCGTAATGCTACATAACGTTATACGTAATATCGTAATGCTACATAACGTTATACGTTATATCTTAATGCTACATACCGTTATACGATATATCGTAATGCTACATAACGTTATACGTTACATCGTAATGCTACATAACGTTATACGTTATAACGTATTACCATATCCCGTTATACGTTATATCGTAATGCTACATATCGTTATACGTTATAACGTAATACTACATAACGTTATACGTTATAACGTAATACTACATAACGTTATACGTTATATCGTAATGCTACATAACGTTATACGTTATATCGTAATGCTACATAACGTTATACGTTATATCGTAATGCTACATAACGTTATACGTAATATCGCAATGCTACATAACGTTATACGTTATATCTTAATGCTACATAACGTTATACGTAATATCGTAATGCTACATAACGTTATACGTTATAACGTATTACCATATAACGTTATACGTTATATCGTAATGCTACATAACGTTATTCGTTATAACGTAATGCCACATAACGTTATTCGTTATAACGTAATGCCACATAACGTTATATGTTATATCGTAATGCTGCATAACGTTATACGTAATATCGTAATGCTACATAACGTTATACGTTATATCTTAATGCTACATAACGTTATACGTTATATCGTAATGCTACATAACGTTATACGTTATATCGTAATGCTACATAACGTTATACGTAATATCGTAAAGCTACATAACGTTATACGTTATATCTTAATGCTACATAACGTTATACGTAATATCGTAATGCTACATAACGTTATACGTTATAACGTAATACTACATAACGTTATACGTTATAACGTAATACTACATAACGTTATACGTTATATCGTAATGCTACATAAAGTTATACGTAACATCGTAATGCTACATAACGTTATATGTTATATCGTAATGCTACATTACGTTATACGTTATATCGTCATCCTACATAACGTTACACGTTATATCGTAATACTACATAACGCTATACGTTATATCGTAATGCTACATAACGTTATACGTTATATCGTAATGCTACATAACGATATACGTTATAACGTAATACTATGACGTTGTACGTTATATCGTTATGCTACATAACGTTATACGTTACATCGTAATGCTACATAACGTTATACGTTATAACGTATTGCCATATCCCGTTATACGTTATATCGTAATGCTACATATCGTTATACGTTATAACGTATTACCATATAACGTTATACGTTATGTAGTATTACGTTATAACGTAATACTATATAACGTTATACGTTATATCGTAATGCTACATAACGTTATACGTTATATCGTAATGCTACGTAACGTTATTCGTTATAACGTAATGCCACATAACGATATTCGTTATAACGTAATGTCACATAACGTTATATGTTATATCGTAATGCTACATAACGTTATACGTAATATCGTAATGCTACATAACGTTATACGTTATATCTTAATGCTACATAACGTTATACGATATATCGTAATGCTACATAACGTTATACGTTATATCGTAATGCTACATAACGTTATACGTTATATCGTAATGCTACATAACGTTATACGTTATATCGTAATGCTACATAACGATATACGTTATAACGTAATACTATGACGTTGTACGTTATATCGTTATGCTACATAACGTTATACGTTACATCGTAATGCTACATAACGTTATACGTTATATCGTAATGCTACATAACGTTATACGTAACATCATAATGCTACATAACGTTATATGTTATATCGTAATGCTACATATCGTTATACGTTATAACGTAATACTACATAACGTTATACGTTATAACGTAATACTACATAACGTTATACGTTATATCGTAATGCTACATAACGTTATACGTTATATCGTAATGCTACATAACGTTATACGTTATATCGTAATGCTACATAACGATATACGTTATAACGTAATACTATGACGTTGTACGTTATATCGTTATGCTACATAACATTATACGTTACATCGTAATGCTACATAACGTTATACGTTATATCGTAATGCTACATAACGTTATACGTAACATCGTAATGCTACATAACGTTATACGTTATATCGTAATGCTACATAACGTTATACGTTATAACGTATTACCATATAACGTTATACGTTATATCGTAATGCTACATAACGTTATACGTTATAACGTATTACCATATAACGTTATACGTTATGTAGTATTACGTTATAACGTAATACTATATAACGTTATACGTTATATCGTAATGCTACATAACGTTATACGTTATAACGTATTACCATATAACGTTATACGTTATATCGTAATGCTACATAACGTTATTCGTTATAACGTAATGCCACATAACGTTATTCGTTATAACGTAATGCCACATAACGTTATATGTTATATCGTAATGCTACATAACGTTATACGTAATATCGTAATGCTACATAACGTTATACGTTATATCTTAATGCTACATAACGTTATACGATATATCATAATGCTACATAACGTTATATGTTATATCGTAATGCTACATTACGTTATACGTTATATCGTAATCCTACATAACGTTATACGTTATATCGTAATACTACATAACGTTATACGTTATATCGTAATGGTATATAACGTTATATGTAATATCGTAATGCTACACAACGTTATACGTTATATCTTAATGCTACATAACGTTATACGTAATATCGTAATGCTACATAACGTTATACGTTATATCTTAATGCTACATAACGTTATACGTTATATCGTAATGCTACATAACGTTATACGTTATATCGTAATGCTACATAACGTTATACGTTATATCGTAATACTATGACGTTGTACGTTATATCGTTATGCTACATAACGTTATACGTTACATCGTAATGCTACATATCGTTATACGTTTTATCGTAATGCTACATAACGTTATACGTTATATCGTAATGCTACATAACGTTATACGTAATATCGTAATGCTACATAACGTTATACGTTATATCTTAATGCTACATAACGTTATACGTAATATCGTAATGCTACATAACGTTATACGTTATAACGTAATACTACATAACGTTATACGTTATAACGTAATACTACATAACGTTATACGTTATATCGTAATGCTACATAACGTTATACGTTATAACGTAATACTACATAACGTTATACGTTATAACGTAATACTACATAACGTTATACGTAATATCGTAATGCTACATAACGTTATACGTTATATCTTAATGCTACATAACGTTATACGTAATATCGAAATGCTACATAACGTTATACGTTATATCGTAATGCTACATAACGTTATACGTAATATCGTAATGCTACATAACGTTATACGTTATATCTTAATGCTACATAACGTTATACGATATATCGTAATGCTACATAACGTTATACGTTATATCGTAATGCTACATAACGTTATACGTTATATCGTAATGCTACATAACGTTATACGTTATAACGTATTACCATATAACGTTATACGTTATATCGTAATGCTACATAACGTTATACGTTACATCGTAATGCTACATAACGTTATACGTTATAACGTATTACCATATCCCGTTATACGTTATATCGTAATGCTACATATCGATATACGTTATAACGTAATACTACATAACGTTATACGTTATAACGTAATGCAACATAACGTTATACGTTATATCGTAATGCTACATAAAGTTATACGTAACATCGTAATGCTACATAACGTTATATGTTATATCGTAATGCTACATTACGTTATACGTTATATCGTCATCCTACATAACGTTATACGTTATATCGTAATACTACATAACGCTATACGTTATATCGTAATGGTACATAACGTTATACGTTATATCGTAATGCTACATAACGATATACGTTATAACGTAATACTATGACGTTGTACGTTATATCGTTATGCTACATAACGTTATACGTTACATCGTAATGCTACATAACGTTATACGTTATAACGTATTACCATATCCCGTTATACGTTATATCGTAATGCTACATATCGTTATACGTTATAACGTAATACTACATAACGTTATACGTTATAACGTAATACTACATAACGTTATACGTTATATCGTAATGCTACATAACGTTATACGTTATATCGTAATGCTACATAACGTTATACGTTATATCGTAATGCTACATAACGTTATACGTAATATCGTAATGCTACATAACGTTATACGTTATATCTTAATGCTACATAACGTTATACGTAATATCGTAATGCTACATAACGTTATACGTTATATCATAATGCTACATAACGTTATACGTTATATCGTAATGCTACATAACGTTATACGTTATATCGTAATGCTACATAACGTTATACGTTATATCGTAATGCTACATAACGATATACGTTATAACGTAATACTATGACGTTGTGCGTTATATCGTTATGCTACATAACGTTATACGTTACATCGTAATGCTACATAACGTTATACGTTATATCGTAATGCTACATAACGTTATACGTTATATCGTAAAGCTACATACCGTTATACGTTATATCGTATGTCTACATAACGTTATACGTTATATCGTAATGCTACATAACGTTATACGTAATATCGTAATGCTACATAACGATATACGTTATAACGTAATACTATGACGTTGTACGTTATATCGTTATGCTACATAACGTTATACGTTACATCGTAATGCTACATAACGTTATACGTTATAACGTATTACCATATCCCGTTATACGTTATATCGTAATGCTACATATCGTTATACGTTATAACGTAATACTACATAACGTTATATGTTATAACGTAATACTACATAACGTTATACGTTATATCGTAATGCTACATAACGTTATACGTTATATCGTAATGCTACATAACGTTATACGTTATATCGTAATGCTACATAACGTTATACGTAATATCGTAATGCTACATAACGTTATACGTTATATCTTAATGCTACATAACGTTATACGTAATATCGTAATGCTACATAACGTTATACGTTATATCCTAATGCTACATAACGTTATACGTTATATCGCAATGCTACATAACGTTATACGTTATATCGTAATGCTACATAACGTTATACGTTATATCGTAATGCTACATAACGATATACGTTATAACGTAATACTATGACGTTGTACGTTATATCGTTATGCTACATAACGTTATACGTTACATCGTAATGCTACAAAACGTTATACGTTATATCGTAATGGTACATAACGTTATACGTAACATCGTAATGCTACATAACGTTATACGTTATATCGTAATGCTACATAACGTTATACGTTATAACGTATTACCATATAACGTTATACGTTATATCGTAATGCTACATAACGTTATACGTTATAACGTATTACCATATAACGTTATACGTTATGTAGTATTACGTTATAACGTAATACTATATAACGTTATACGTTATATCGTAATGCTACATAACGTTATACGTTATAACGTATTACCATATAACGTTATACGTTATATCGTAATGCTACATAACGTTATTCGTTATAACGTAATGCCACATAACGTTATTCGTTATAACGTAATGCCACATAACGTTATATGTTATATCGTAATGCTGCATAACGTTATACGTAATATCGTAATGCTACATAACGTTATACGTTATATCTTAATGCTACATAACGTTATACGTTATATCGTAATGCTACATAACGTTATACGTAATATCGTAAAGCTACATAACGTTATACGTTATATCTTAATGCTACATAACGTTATACGTAATATCGTAATGCTACATAACGTTATACGTTATAACGTAATACTACATAACGTTATACGTTATATCGCAATGCTACATAACGTTATACGTTATATCGTAATGCTACATAACGTTATACGTAATATCGTAATGCTACATAACGTTATACGTTATATCATAATGCTACATAACGTTATACGTTATATCTTAATGCTACATAACGTTATACGTTATATCGTAATGCTACATAACGTTATACGTTATATCGTAATGCTACATAACGATATACGTTATAACGTAATACTATGACGTTGTGCGTTATATCGTTATGCTACATAACGTTATACGTTACATCGTAATGCTACATAACGTTATACGTTATATCGTAATGCTACATAACGTTATACGTTATATCGTAAAGCTACATACCGTTATACGTTATATCGTATTGCTACATAACGTTATACGTTATATCGTAATGCTACATAACGTTATACGTTATATCGTAATGCTACATAACGATATACGTTATAACGTAATACTATGACGTTGTACGTTATATCGTTATGCTACATAACGTTATACGTTACATCGTAATGCTACATAACGTTATACGTTATAACGTATTACCATATCCCGTTATACGTTATATCGTAATGCTACATAACGTTATACGTTATATCGTAATGCTACATAACGATATACGTTATAACGTAATACTATGACGTTATACGTTATATCGTAATGCTACATAACGTTATACGTTATATCGTAAAGCTACATACCGTTATACGTTATATCGTAATGCTACCTAACGTTATACGTTATATCGTAATGCTACATAACGTTATACGTTATATCGTAATGCTGCATAACGTTATACGTAATATCGTAATGCTACATAACGTTATACGTTATATCTTAATGCTACATAACGTTATACGTAATATCGTAATGCTACATAACGTTATACGTTATATCGTAATGCTACATAACGTTATACGTAATATCGTAATGCTACATAACGTTATACGTTATATCTTAATGCTACATAACGTTATACGATATATCGTAATGCTACATAACGTTATACGTTATATCGTAATGCTACATAACGTTATACGTTATATCGTAATGCTACATAACGTTATACGTTATAACGTATTACCATATAACGTTATACGTTATATCGTAATGCTACATAACGTTATACGTTACATCGTAATGCTACATAACGTTATACGTTATAACGTATTACCATATCCCGTTATACGTTATATCGTAATGCTACATATCGATATACGTTATAACGTAATACTACATAACGTTATACGTTATAACGTAATGCAACATAACGTTATACGTTATATCGTAATGCTACATAAAGTTATACGTAACATCGTAATGCTACATAACGTTATATGTTATATCGTAATGCTACATTACGTTATACGTTATATCGTCATCCTACATAACGTTATACGTTATATCGTAATACTACATAACGCTATACGTTATATCGTAATGGTACATAACGTTATACGTTATAACGTATTACCATATAACGTTATACGTTATATCGTAATGCTACATAACGATATACGTTATAACGTAATACTATGACGTTGTACGTTATATCGTTATGCTACATAACGTTATACGTTACATCGTAATGCTACATAACGTTATACGTTATAACGTATTACCATATCCCGTTATACGTTATATCGTAATGCTACATATCGTTATACGTTATAACGTAATACTACATAACGTTATACGTTATAACGTAATACTACATAACGTTATACGTTATATCGTAATGCTACATAACTTTATACGTTATATCGTAATGCTACATAACGTTATACGTTATATCGTAATGCTACATAACGTTATACGTACTATCGTAATGCTACATAACGTTATACGTTATATCTTAATGCTACATAACGTTATACGTAATATCGTAATGCTACATAACGTTATACGTTATAACGTATTACCATATAACGTTATACGTTATATCGTAATGCTACATAACGTTATTCGTTATAACGTAATGCCACATAACGTTATTCGTTATAACGTAATGCCACATAACGTTATATGTTATATCGTAATGCTGCATAACGTTATACGTAATATCGTAATGCTACATAACGTTATACGTTATATCTTAATGCTACATAACGTTATACGTTATATCGTAATGCTACATAACGTTATACGTTATATCGTAATGCTACATAACGTTATACGTAATATCGTAAAGCTACATAACGTTATACGTTATATCTTAATGCTACATAACGTTATACGTAATATCGTAATGCTACATAACGTTATACGTTATAACGTAATACTACATAACGTTATACGTTATAACGTAATACTACATAACGTTATACGTTATATCGTAATGCTACATAAAGTTATACGTAACATCGTAATGCTACATAACGTTATATGTTATATCGTAATGCTACATTACGTTATACGTTATATCGTCATCCTACATAACGTTATACGTTATATCGTAATACTACATAACGCTATACGTTATATCGTAATGGTACATAACGTTATACGTTATAACGTATTACCATATAACGTTATACGTTATATCGTAATGCTACATAACGTTATTCGTTATAACGTAATGCCACATAACGTTATTCGTTATAACGTAATGCCACATAACGTTATATGTTATATCGTAATGCTGCATAACGTTATACGTAATATCGTAATGCTACATAACGTTATACGTTATATCTTAATGCTACATAACGTTATACGTTATATCGTAATGCTTCATAACGATATACGTTATAACGTAATACTATGACGTTGTACGTTATATCTTAATGCTACATAACGTTATACGTTATATCGCAATGCTACATAACGATATACGTTATAACGTAATACTATGACGTTGTACGTTATATCGTTATGCTACATCACGTTATACGTTACATCGTAATGCTACATAACGTTATACGTTATAACGTATTACCATATCCCGTTATACGTTATATCGTAATGCTACATATCGTTATACGTTATAACGTAATACTACATAACGTTATACGTTATAACGTAATACTACATAACGTTATACGTTATATCGTAATGCTACATAACGTTATACGTTATATCGTAATGCTACATAACGTTATACGTTATATCGTAATGCTACATAACGATATACGTTATAACGTAATACTATGACGTTGTACGTTATATCGTTATGCTACATAACATTATACGTTACATCGTAATGCTACATAACGTTATACGTTATATCGTAATGCTTCATAACGTTATACGTAACATCGTAATGCTACATAACGTTATACGTTATATCGTAATGCTACATAACGTTATACGTTATAACGTATTACCATATAACGTTATACGTTATGTAGTATTACGTTATAACGTAATACTATATAACGTTATACGTTATATCGTAATGCTACATAACGTTATACGTTATAACGTATTACCATATAACGTTATACGTTATATCGTAATGCTACATAACGTTATTCGTTATAACGTAATGCCACATAACGTTATTCGATATAACGTAATGCCACATAACGTTATATGTTATATCGTAATGCTACATAACGTTATACGTAATATCGTAATGCTACATAACGTTATACGTTATATCTTAATGCTACATAACGTTATACGATATATCGTAATGCTACATAACGTTATACGTTATATCGTAATGCTACATAACGTTATACGTTATATCGTAATGCTACATAACGTTATACGTTATAACGTAATACTACATAACGTTATACGTTATAACGTAATACTACTTAACGTTATACGTTATAACGTAATACTACATAACGTTATACGTTATATCGTAATGCTACATAACGTTATACGTTATATCGTAATGCTACATAACGTTATACGTTATATCGTAATGCTACATAACGTTATACGTAATATCGTAATGCTACATAACGTTACACGTTATATCTTAATGCTACATAACGTTATACGTAATATCGTAATGCTACATAACGTTATACGTTATATCGTAATGCTACATAACGTTATACGTAATATCGTAATGCTACATAACGTTATACGTTATATCTTAATGCTACATAACGTTATACGATATATCGTAATGCTACATAACGTTATACGTTATATCGTAATGCTACACAACGTTATACGTTATATCGTAATGCTACATAACGTTATACGTAATATCGTAATGCTACATAACGTTATACGTTATATCATAATGCTACATAACGTTATACGTTATATCGTAATGCTACATAACGTTATACGTTATATCGTAATGCTACATAACGTTATACGTTATATCGTAATGCTACATAACGATATACGTTATAACGTAATACTATGACGTTGAACGTTATATCGTTATGCTACATAACGTTATACGTTACATCGTAATGCTACATATCGTTATACGTTTTATCGTAATGCTACATAACGTTATACGTTATATCGTAATGCTACATAACGTTATACGTAATATCGTAATGCTACATAACGTTATACGTTATATCTTAATGCTACATAACGTTATACGTAATATCGTAATGCTACATAACGTTATACGTTATAACGTAATACTACATAACGTTATACGTTATAACGTAATACTACATAACGTTATACGTTATATCGTAATGCTACATAACGTTATACGTTATATCGTAATGCTACATAACGTTATACGTTATATCGTAATGCTACATAACGTTATACGTAATATCGTAATGCTACATAACGTTATACGTTATATCTTAATGCTACATAACGTTATACGTTATATCTTAATGCTACATAACGTTATACGATATATCGTAATGCTACATAACGTTATACGTTATATCGTAATGCTACACAAGGTTATACGTTATATCGTAATGCTACATAACGTTATACGTAATATCGTAATGCTACATAACGTTATACGTTATATCGTAATGCTACATAACGTTATACGTTATATCGTAATGCTACATAACGTTATACGTTATATCGTAATGCTACATAACGATATACGTTATAACGTAATTCTATGACGTTGTACGGTATATCGTTATGCTACATAACGTTATACGTTACATCGTAATGCTACATAACGTTATACGTTATATCGTAATGCTACATAACGTTATACGTAACATCGTAATGCTACATAACGTTATACGTTATATCGTAATGCTACATAACGTTATACGTTATAACGTATTACCATATAACGTTATACGTTATGTAGTATTACGCTATAACGTAATACTATATAACGTTATACGTTATATCGTAATGCTACATATCGATATACGTTATAACGTAATACTATGACGTTGAACGTTATATCGTTATGCTACATAACGTTATACGTTACATCGTAATGCAACATAACTTTATACGTTATATCGTAATGCTACATAAAGTTATACGTAACATCGTAATGCTACATAACGTTATATGTTATATCGTAATGCTACATTACGTTATACGTTATATCGTAATCCTACATAACGTTATACGTTATATCGTAATACTACATAACGCTATACGTTATATCGTAATGGTACATAACGTTATACGTTATAACGTATTACCATATAACGTTATACGTTATATCGTAATGCTACATAACGTTATACTTTATATCGTCATGCTACAAAACGTTATGCGATATATCGTAATGCTACATAGCGTTATACGTTATATCGTAATGCTACATACCGTTATACGTTATATCGTATTGCTACATAACGTTATACGTTATATCTTAATGCTACATAACGTTATACGTAATATCGTAATGCTACATAACGTTATACGTTATATCCTAATGCTACATAACGTTATACGTTATATCGCAATGCTACATAACGTTATACGTTATATCGTAATGCTACATAACGTTATACGTTATATCGTAATGCTACATAACGATATACGTTATAACGTAATACTATGACGTTGTACGTTATATCGTTATGCTACATAACGTTATACGTTACATCGTAATGCTACAAAACGTTATACGTTATATCGTAATGGTACATAACGTTATACGTAACATCGTAATGCTACATAACGTTATACGTTATATCGTAATGCTACATAACGTTATACGTTATAACGTATTACCATATAACGTTATACGTTATATCGTAATGCTACATAACGTTATACGTTATAACGTATTACCATATAACGTTATACGTTATGTAGTATTACGTTATAACGTAATACTATATAACGTTATACGTTATATCGTAATGCTACATAACGTTATACGTTATAACGTATTACCATATAACGTTATACGTTATATCGTAATGCTACATAACGTTATTCGTTATAACGTAATGCCACATAACGTTATTCGTTATAACGTAATGCCACATAACGTTATATGTTATATCGTAATGCTGCATAACGTTATACGTAATATCGTAATGCTACATAACGTTATACGTTATATCTTAATGCTACATAACGTTATACGTTATATCGTAATGCTACATAACGTTATACGTAATATCGTAAAGCTACATAACGTTATACGTTATATCTTAATGCTACATAACGTTATACGTAATATCGTAATGCTACATAACGTTATACGTTATAACGTAATACTACATAACGTTATACGTTATATCGCAATGCTACATAACGTTATACGTTATATCGTAATGCTACATAACGTTATACGTAATATCGTAATGCTACATAACGTTATACGTTATATCATAATGCTACATAACGTTATACGTTATATCGTAATGCTACATAACGTTATACGTTATATCGTAATGCTACATAACGTTATACGTTATATCGTAATGCTACATAACGATATACGTTATAACGTAATACTATGACGTTGTGCGTTATATCGTTATGCTACATAACGTTATACGTTACATCGTAATGCTACATAACGTTATACGTTATATCGTAATGCTACATAACGTTATACGTTATATCGTAAAGCTACATACCGTTATACGTTATATCGTATTGCTACATAACGTTATACGTTATATCGTAATGCTACATAACGTTATACGTTATATCGTAATGCTACATAACGATATACGTTATAACGTAATACTATGACGTTGTACGTTATATCGTTATGCTACATAACGTTATACGTTACATCGTAATGCTACATAACGTTATACGTTATAACGTATTACCATATCCCGTTATACGTTATATCGTAATGCTACCTAACGTTATACGTTATATCGTAATGCTACATAACGTTATACGTTATATCGTAATGCTACATAACGTTATACGTAATATCGTAATGCTACATAACGTTATACGTTATATCTTAATGCTACATAACGTTATACGTAATATCGTAATGCTACATAACGTTATACGTTATATCGTAATGCTACATAACGTTATACGTAATATCGTAATGCTACATAACGTTATACGTTATATCTTAATGCTACATAACGTTATACGATATATCGTAATGCTACATAACGTTATACGTTATATCGTAATGCTACATAACGTTATACGTTATATCGTAATGCTACATAACGTTATACGTTATAACGTATTACCATATAACGTTATACGTTATATCGTAATGCTACATAACGTTATACGTTACATCGTAATGCTACATAACGTTATACGTTATAACGTATTACCATATCCCGTTATACGTTATATCGTAATGCTACATATCGATATACGTTATAACGTAATACTACATAACGTTATACGTTATAACGTAATGCAACATAACGTTATACGTTATAACGTATTACCATATAATGTTATACGTTATATCGTAATACTACATAACGCTATACGTTATATCGTAATGGTACATAACGTTATACGTTATAACGTATTACCATATAACGTTATACGTTATATCGTAATGCTACATAACGATATACGTTATAACGTAATACTATCACGTTGTACGTTATATCGTTATGCTACATAACGTTATACGTTACATCGTAATGCTACATAACGTTATACGTTATAACGTATTACCATATCCCGTTATACGTTATATCGTAATGCTACATATCGTTATACGTTATAACGTAATACTACATAACGTTATACGCTATAACGTAATACTACATAACGTTATACGTTATATCGTAATGCTACATAACTTTATACGTTATATCGTAATGCTACATAACGTTATACGTTATATCGTAATGCTACATAACGTTATACGTACTATCGTAATGCTACATAACGTTATACGTTATATCTTAATGCTACATAACGTTATACGTAATATCGTAATGCTACATAACGTTATACGTTATAACGTATTACCATATAACGTTATACGTTATATCGTAATGCTACATAACGTTATTCGTTATAACGTAATGCCACATAACGTTATTCGTTATAACGTAATGCCACATAACGTTATATGTTATATCGTAATGCTGCATAACGTTATACGTAATATCGTAATGCTACATAACGTTATACGTTATATCTTAATGCTACATAACGTTATACGTTATATCGTAATGCTACATAACGTTATACGTTATATCGTAATGCTACATAACGTTATACGTAATATCGTAAAGCTACATAACGTTATACGTTATATCTTAATGCTACATAACGTTATACGTAATATCGTAATGCTACATAACGTTATACGTTATAACGTAATACTACATAACGTTATACGTTATAACGTAATACTACATAACGTTATACGTTATATCGTAATGCTACATAAAGTTATACGTAACATCGTAATGCTACATAACGTTATATGTTATATCGTAATGCTACATTACGTTATACGTTATATCGTCATCCTACATAACGTTATACGTTATATCGTAATACTACATAACGCTATACGTTATATCGTAATGGTACATAACGTTATACGTTATGACGTATTACCATATAACGTTATACGTTATATCGTAATGCTACATAACGTTATTCGTTATAACGTAATGCCACATAACGTTATTCGTTATAACGTAATGCCACATAACGTTATATGTTATATCGTAATGCTGCATAACGTTATACGTAATATCGTAATGCTACATAACGTTATACGTTATATCTTAATGCTACATAACGTTATACGTTATATCGTAATGCTTCATAACGATATACGTTATAACGTAATACTATGACGTTGTACGTTATATCTTAATGCTACATAACGTTATACGTTATATCGCAATGCTACATAACGATATACGTTATAACGTAATACTATGACGTTGTACGTTATATCGTTATGCTACATCACGTTATACGTTACATCGTAATGCTACATAACGTTATACGTTATAACGTATTACCATATCCCGTTATACGTTATATCGTAATGCTACATATCGTTATACGTTATAACGTAATACTACATAACGTTATACGTTATAACGTAATACTACATAACGTTATACGTTATATCGTAATGCTACATAACGTTATACGTTATATCGTAATGCTACATAACGTTATACGTTATATCGTAATGCTACATAACGATATACGTTATAACGTAATACTATGACGTTGTACGTTATATCGTTATGCTACATAACATTATACGTTACATCGTAATGCTACATAACGTTATACGTTATATCGTAATGCTTCATAACGTTAAACGTAACATCGTAATGCTACATAACGTTATACGTTATATCGTAATGCTACATAACGTTATACGTTATAACGTATTACCATATAACGTTATACGTTATATCGTAATGCTACATAACGTTATACGTTATAACGTATTACCATATAACGTTATACGTTATGTAGTATTACGTTATAACGTAATACTATATAACGTTATACGTTATATCGTAATGCTACATAACGTTATACGTTATAACGTATTACCATATAACGTTATACGTTATATCGTAATGCTACATAACGTTATTCGTTATAACGTAATGCCACATAACGTTATTCGATATAACGTAATGCCACATAACGTTATATGTTATATCGTAATGCTACATAACGTTATACGTAATATCGTAATGCTACATAACGTTATACGTTATATCTTAATGCTACATAACGTTATACGATATATCGTAATGCTACATAACGTTATACGTTATATCGTAATGCTACATAACGTTATACGTTATATCGTAATGCTACATAACGTTATACGTTATAACGTAATACTACATAACGTTATACGTTATAACGTAATACTACATAACGTTATACGTTATATCGTAATGCTACATAACGTTATACGTTATATCGTAATGCTACATAACGTTATACGTTATATCGTAATGCTACATAACGTTATACGTTATATCGTAATGCTACATAACGTTATACGTAATATCGTAATGCTACATAACGTTATACGTTATATCTTAATGCTACATAACGTTATACGTAATATCGTAATGCTACATAACGTTATACGTTATATCGTAATGCTACATAACGTTATACGTAATATCGTAATGCTACATAACGTTATACGTTATATCTTAATGCTACATAACGTTATACGATATATCGTAATGCTACATAACGTTATACGTTATATCGTAATGCTACACAACGTTATACGTTATATCGTAATGCTACATAACGTTATACGTAATATCGTAATGCTACATAACGTTATACGTTATATCATAATGCTACATAACGTTATACGTTATATCGTAATGCTACATAACGTTATACGTTATATCGTAATGCTACATAACGTTATACGTTATATCGTAATGCTACATAACGATATACGTTATAACGTAATACTATGACGTTGAACGTTATATCGTTATGCTACATAACGTTATACGTTACATCGTAATGCTACATATCGTTATACGTTTTATCGTAATGCTACATAACGTTATACGTTATATCGTAATGCTACATAACGTTATACGTAATATCGTAATGCTACATAACGTTATACGTTATATCTTAATGCTACATAACGTTATACGTAATATCGTAATGCTACATAACGTTATACGTTATAACGTAATACTACATAACGTTATACGTTATAACGTAATACTACATAACGTTATACGTTATATCGTAATGCTACATAACGTTATACGTTATATCGTAATGCTACATAACGTTATACGTTATATCGTAATGCTACATAACGTTATACGTAATATCGTAATGCTACATAACGTTATACGTTATATCTTAATGCTACATAACGTTATACGTTATATCTTAATGCTACATAACGTTATACGATATATCGTAATGCTACATAACGTTATACGTTATATCGTAATGCTACACAAGGTTATACGTTATATCGTAATGCTACATAACGTTATACGTAATATCGTAATGCTACATAACGTTATACGTTATATCGTAATGCTACATAACGTTATACGTTATATCGTAATGCTACATAACGTTATACGTTATATCGTAATGCTACATAACGATATACGTTATAACGTAATTCTATGACGTTGTACGGTATATCGTTATGCTACATAACGTTATACGTTACATCGTAATGCTACATAACGTTATACGTTATATCGTAATGCTACATAACGTTATACGTAACATCGTAATGCTACATAACGTTATACGTTATATCGTAATGCTACATAACGTTATACGTTATAACGTATTACCATATAACGTTATACGTTATGTAGTATTACGTTATAACGTAATACTATATAACGTTATACGTTATATCGTAATGCTACATATCGATATACGTTATAACGTAATACTATGACGTTGAACGTTATATCGTTATGCTACATAACGTTATACGTTACATCGTAATGCAACATAACTTTATACGTTATATCGTAATGCTACATAAAGTTATACGTAACATCGTAATGCTACATAACGTTATATGTTATATCGTAATGCTACATTACGTTATACGTTATATCGTAATCCTACATAACGTTATACGTTATATCGTAATACTACATAACGCTATACGTTATATCGTAATGGTACATAACGTTATACGTTATAACGTATTACCATATAACGTTATACGTTATATCGTAATGCTACATAACGTTATACTTTATATCGTCATGCTACAAAACGTTATGCGATATATCGTAATGCTACATAACGTTATACGTTATATCGTAATGCTACATACCGTTATACGTTATATCGTATTGCTACATAACGTTATACGTTATATCGTAATGCTACATAACGTTATACGTTATATCGTAATGCTACATAACGATATACGTTATAACGTAATACTATGACGTTGTACGTTATATCGTTATGCTACATAACGTTATACGTTACATCGTAATGCTACATAACGTTATACGTTATAACGTATTACCATATCCCGTTATACGTTATATCGTAATGCTACATATCGTTATACGTTATAACGTAATACTACATAACGTTATACGTTATAACGTAATACTACATAACGTTATACGTTATATCGTAATGCTACATAACGTTATACGTTATATCGTAATGCTACATAACGTTATACGTTATATCCTAACGCTACATAACGTTATACGTAATATCGTAATGCTACATAACGTTATACGTTATATCTTAATGCTACATAACGTTATACGTAATATCGTAATGCTACATAACGTTATACGTTATATCATAATGCTACATAACGTTATACGTTATATCGTAATGCTACATAACGTTATACGTTATATCGTAATGCTACATAACGTTATACGTTATATCGTAATGCTACATAACGATATACGTTATAACGTAATACTATGACGTTGTACGTTATATCGTTATGCTACATAACGTTATACGTTACATCGTAATGCTACATAACGTTATACGTTATATCGTAATGCTACATATCGTTATACGTAACATCGTAATGCTACATAACGTTATACGTTATATCGTAATGCTACATAACGTTATACGTTATAACGTATTACCATATAACGTTATACGTTATATCGTAATGCTACATAACGTTATACGTTATAACGTATTACCATATAACGTTATACGTTATGTAGTATTACGGTATAACGTAATACTATATAACGTTATACGTTATATCGTAATGCTACATAACGTTATACGTTATAACGTATTACCATATAACGTTATACGTTATATCGTAATGCTACATAACGTTATTCGTTATAACGTAATGCCACATAACGTTATTCGTTATAACGTAATGCCACATAACGTTATATGTTATATCGTAATGCTACATAACGTTATACGTAACATCGTAATGCTACATAACGTTATACGTTATATCTTAATGCTACATAACGTTATACGTTATGTAGTATTACGTTATAACGTAATACTATATAACGTTATACGTTATATCGTAATGCTACATAACGTTATACGTTATAACGTATTACCATATAACGTTATACGTTATATCGTAATGCTACATAACGTTATTCGTTATAACGTAATGCCACATAACGTTGTACGTTATATCGTTATGCTACATAACGTTATACGTTACATCGTAATGCTACATAACGTTATACGTTATATCGTAATGCTACATAACGTTATACGTAACATCGTAATCCTACATAACGTTATACGTTATATCGTAATACTACATAACGTTATACGTTATATCGTAATGGTACATAACGTTATACGTAATATCGTAATGCTACATAACGTTATACGTTATATCTTAATGCTACATAACGTTATACGTAATATCGTAATGCTACATAACGTTATACGTTATATCTTAATGCTACATAACGTTATACGTTATATCGTAATGCTACATAACGTTATACGTTATATCGTAATGCTACATAACGTTATACGTTATATCGTAATGCTACATAACGTTATACGTTATATCGTAATGCTACATACCGTTATACGTTATATCGTATTGCTACATAACGTTATACGTTATATCGTAATGCTACATAACGTTATACGTTATATCGTAATGCTACATAACGATATACGTTATAACGTAATACTATGACGTTGTACGTTATATCGTTATGCTACATAACGTTATACGTTACATCGTAATGCTAAATATCGTTATACGTTTTATCGTAATGCTACATAACGCTATACGATACATCGTAATGCTACATAACGTTATACGTTATAACGTATTACCATATCCCGTTATACGTTATATCGTAATGCTACATATCGTTATACGTTATAACGTAATACTACATAACGTTATACGTTATAACGTAATACTACATAACGTTATACGTTATATCGTAATGCTACATAACGTTATACGTTATAACGTATTACCGTATCCCGTTATACGTTATATCGTAATGCTACATATCGTTATACGTTATAACGTAATACTACATATCGTTATACGTTATAACGTAATACTACATAACGTTATACGTTATATCGTAATGCTACATAACGTTATACGTTATATCGTAATGCTACATAACGTTATACGTAATATCGTAATGCTACATAACGTTATACGTTATATCTTAATGCTACATAACGTTATACGTTATACCGTAATACTACATAACGATATACGTTATAACGTAATACTATGACGTTGTACGTTATATCGTTATGCTACATAACGTTATACGTTATATCGTAATGCTACATAACGTTATACGTTATATCGTAATGCTACATAACGTTATACGTTATACCGTAATACTACATAACGATATACGTTATAACGTAATACTATGACGTTGTACGTTATATCGTTATGCTACATAACGTTATACGTTATATCGTAATGCTACATAACGTTATACGTTATATCATAATGCTACATAACGTTATACGTTATATCGTAATGCTACATAACGTTATACGTTATATCGTAATGCTACATAACGTTATACGTTATACCGTAATACTACATAACGATATACGTTATAACGTAATACTATGACGTTGTACGTTATATCGTTATGCTACATAACGTTATACGTTGCATCGTAATGCGACATAACGTTATACGTTATATCGTAATGCTACATAACGTTATACGTAACATCGTAATGCTACATAACGTTATACGTTATATCGTAATGCTACATAACGTTATACGATATAACGTATTACCATATAACGTTATACGTTATATCGTAATGCTACATAACGTTATACGTTATAACGTAATACTACATAACGTATAACGTTATGTGGTAATACGTTATAACGTAATACTATATAACGTTATACGTTATATCGTAATGCTACATAACGTTATACGTTATAACGTATTACCATATAACGTTATACGTTATATCGTAATGCTACATAACGTTATTCGTTATATCGTAATGCTACATAACGTTATACGTTATAACGTATTACCATATAACGTTATACGTTATATCGTAATGCTACATAACGTTATACGTTATAACGTATTACCACATAACGTTATACGTTATGTAGTATTACGTTATAACGTAATACTATATAACGTTATACGTTATATCGTAATGCTACATAACGTTATACGTTATAACGTATTACCATATAACGTTATACGTTATATCGTAATGCTACATAACGTTATTCGTTATAACGTAATGCCACATAACGTTATTCGTTATAACGTAATGCCACATGACGTTATATGTTATATCGTAATGCTACATAACCTTATACGATATATCGTAATGCTACATAACGTTATACGATATAACGTATTACCATATAACGTTATACGTTATATCGTAATGCTACATAACGTTATACGTTATATCTTAATGCTACATAACGTTATACGATATATCGTAATGCTACATAACCTTATACGATATATCGTAATGCTACATAACGTTATACGTTATATCGTTATGCTACATAACGTTATACGTTATATCGTAATGCTACATAACGATATACGTTATATCTTAATGCTACATAACGTTATACGTAATATCGTAATGCTACATAACGTTATACGTTATATCTTAATGCTACATAACGTTATACGTTATATCGTAATGCTACATAACGTTATACGTTATATCGTAATGCTACATAACGTTATACGTTATATCGTAATGCTACATAACGTTATACGTTATATCGTAATGCTACATAACGTTATACGTTATATCGTAATACTACATAACGTTATACGTTATATCGTAATGGTACATAACGTTATACGTAATATCGTAATGCTACATAACGTTATACGTTATATCTTAATGCTACATAACGTTATACGTAATATCGTAATGCTACATGACGTTATACGTTATATCTTAATGCTACATAACGTTATACGTTATATCGTAATGCTACATAACGTTATACGTTATATCGTAATGCTACATAACGTTATACGTTATAACGTAATACTATATAACGTTATACGTTATATCGTAATGCTACATAACGTTATACGTTATAACGTATTACCATATAACGTTATACGTTATATCGTAATGCTACATAACGTTATTCGTTATAACGTAATGCCACATAACGTTATTCGTTATAACGTAATGCCACATGACGTTATATGTTATATCGTAATGCTACATAACGTTATACGTAATATCGTAATGCTACATAACGTTATACGTTATATCTTAATGCTACATAACGTTATACGATATATCGTAATGCTACATAACGTTATACGTAATATCGTAATGCTACATAACGTTATACGTTATATCTTAATGCTACATAACGTTATACGTAATATCGTAATGCTACATAACGTTATACGTTATATCTTAATGCTACATAACGTTATACGATATATCGTAATGCTACATAACGTTATAATTAATATCGTAATGCTACATAACGTTATACGTTATATCTTAATCCTACATAACGTTATACGTAATATCGTAATGCTACATAACGTTATACGTTATATCTTAATGCTACATAACGTTATACGATATATCGTAATGCTACATAACGTTATAATTAATATCGTAATGCTACATAACGTTATACGTTATATCGTAATGCTACATAACGATATACGTTATAACGTAATACTATGACGTTGTACGTTATATCGTTATGCTACATAACGTTATACGTTACATCGTAATGCTACATAACGTTATACGTTATATCGTAATGCTACATAACGTTATACGTAACATCGTAATGCTACATAACGTTATACGTTATATCGTAATGCTACATAACGTTATACGTTATAACGTATTACCATATAACGTTGTACGTTATATCGTAATACTACATAACGTTATACGTTATAACGTAATACTACATAACGTTATATGTTATAACGTAATACTATGTAACGTTATACGTTATAACGTAATACTATATAACGTTATACGTTATATCGTAATGTTACATAACGTTATACGTTATATCGTAAGGCTGCATAACGTTATACGTTATATCGTAATGCTACATAACGTTATACGTTATATCGTAATGCTACATAACGTTATACGTAACATCGTAATGCTACATAACGTTATACGTTATATCGTAATGCTACATAACGTTATACGTTATATCGTAATGCTACATAACGTTATACGGTATATCGCAGTGCTACATAACGTTATACGTTATATCGTAGTGCTACATAACGATATACGTAATAACGTAATACTATGACGTTGTACGTTATATCGTTATGCTACATAACGTTATACGTTACATCGTAATGCTACATAACGTTATACGTTATATCGTAATGCTACATAACGTTATACGTAACATCGTAATGCTACATAACGTTATACGTTATATCGTAATGCTACATAACGTTATACGTTATAACGTATTACCATATAACGTTATACGTTATATCGTAATGCTACATAACGTTATACGTTATAACGTATTACCACATAACGTTATACGTTATGTAGTATTACGTTATAACGTAATACTATATAACGTTATACGTTATATCGTAATGCTACATAACGTTATACGTTATAACGTATTACCATATAACGTTATACGTTATATCGTAATGCTACATAACGTTATTCGTTATAACGTAATGCCACATAACGTTATTCGTTATAACGTAATGCCACATGACGTTATATGTTATATCGTAATGCTACATAACGTTATACGTAATATCGTAATGCTACATAACGTTATACGATATATCGTAATGCTACATAACGTTATACGTTATATCGTTATGCTACATAACGTTATACGTTATATCGTAATGCTACATAACGTTATACGTTATATCGTAATGCTACATAACGTTATACGTTATATCGTAATCCTACATAACGTTATACGTTATATCGTAATACTACATAACGTTATACGTTATATCGTAATGGTAAATAACGTTATACGTAATATCGTAATGCTACATAACGTTATACGTTATATCTTAATGCTACATAACGTTATACGTAATATCGTAATGCTACATAACGTTATACGTTATATCTTAATGCTACATAACGTTATACGTTATATCGTAATGCTACATAACGTTATACGTTATATCGTAATGCTACATAACGTTATACGTTATATCGTAATGCTACATAACGTTATACGTTATATCGTAATGCTACATACCGTTATACGTTATATCGTAATGCTACATAACGATATACGTTATAACGTAATACTATGACGTTGTACGTTATATCGTTATGCTACATAACGTTATACGTTACATCGTAATGCTACATATCGTTATACGTTTTATCGTAATGCTACATAACGCTATACGATACATCGTAATGCTACATAACGTTATACGTAATAACGTATTACCATATCCCGTTATACGTTATATCGTAATGCTACATATCGTTATACGTTATAACGTAATACTACATATCGTTATACGTTATAACGTAATACTACATAACGTTATACGTTATATCGTAATGCTACATAACGTTATACGTTATATCGTAATGCTACATAACGTTATACGTTATATCGTAATGCTACATAACGTTATACGTAATATCGTAATGCTACATAACGTTATACGTTATATCTTAATGCTGCATAACGTTATACGTAATATCGTAATGCTACATAACGTTATACGTTATATCGTAATGCTACATAACGTTATACGTTATATCGTAATGCTACATAACGATATACGTTATAATATAATACTATGACGTTGTACGTTATATCGTTATGCTACATAACGTTATACGTTACATCGTAATGCTACATATCGTTATACGTTATATCGTAATACTACATAACGTTATACGTTATATCGTAATGGTACATAACGTTATACGTAATATCGTAATGCTACATAACGTTATACGTTATATCTTAATGCTACATAACGTTATACGTAATATCGAAATGCTACATAACGTTATACGTTATATCTTAATGCTACATAACGTTATACGTTATATCGTAATGCTACATAACGTTATACGTTATATCGTAATGCTACATAACGTTATACGTTATATCGTAATGCTGCATAACGTTATACGTTATATCGTAATGCTACATACCGTTATACGTTATATCGTATTGCTACATAACGTTATACGTTATATCGTAATGCTACATAACGTTATACGTTATATCGCAATGCTACATAACGATATACGTTATAACGTAATACTATGACGTTGTACGTTATATCGTTATGCTATATAACGTTATACGTTACATCGTAATGCTACATATCGTTATACGTTTTATCGTAATGCTACATAACGCTATACGATACATCGTAATGCTACATAACGTTATACGTTATATCGTAATGCTACATAACGTTATACGTTATATCGTAATGCTACATAACGTTATACGTTATATAGTAATGCTACATAACGATATACGTTATAACATAATACTATGACGTTGTACGTTATATCGTTATGCTACATAACGTTATACGTTACATCGTAATGCTACATATCGTTATACGTTATATCGTAATACTACATAACGTTATACGTTATATCGTAATGGTACATAACGTTATACGTAATATCGTAATGCTACATAACGTTATACGTTATATCTTAATGCTACATAACGTTATACGTAATATCGAAATGCTACATAACGTTATACGTTATATCTTAATGCTACATAACGTTATACGTTATATCGTAATGCTACATAACGTTATACGTTATATCGTAATGCTACATAACGTTATACGTTATATCGAAGTGGTACATAACGTTATACGTAATATCGTAATGCTACATAACGTTATACGTTATATCTTAATGCTACATAACGTTATACGTAATATCGAAATGCTACATAACGTTATACGTTATATCTTAATGCTACATAACGTTATACGTTATATCGTAATGCTACATAACGTTATACGTTATATCTTAATGCTACATAACGTTATACGTTATAACGTATTACCATATAACGTTGTACGTTATATCGTAATACTACATAACGTTATACGTTATAACGTAATACTACATAACGTTATATGTTATAACGTAATACTATGTAACGTTATACGTTATAACGTAATACTATATAACGTTATACGTTATATCGTAATGTTACATAACGTTATACGTTATATCGTAAGGCTGCATAACGTTATACGTTATATCGTAATGCTACATAACGTTATACGTTATATCGTAATGCTACATAACGTTATACGTAACATCGTAATGCTACATAACGTTATACGTTATATCGTAATGCTACATAACGTTATACGTTATATCGTAATGCTACATAACGTTATACGGTATATCGCAGTGCTACATAACGTTATACGTTATATCGTAGTGCTACATAACGATATACGTAATAACGTAATACTATGACGTTGTACGTTATATCGTTATGCTACATAACGTTATACGTTATATCGTAATGCTACATAACGTTATACGTTATACCGTAATACTACATAACGATATACGTTATAACGTAATACTATGACGTTGTACGTTATATCGTTATGCTACATAACGTTATACGTTACATCGTAATGCTACATAACGTTATACGTTATATCGTAATGCTACATAACGTTATACGTAACATCGTAATGCTACATAACGTTATACGTTATATCGTAATGCTACATAACGTTATACGTTATAACGTATTACCATATAACGTTATACGTTATATCGTAATGCTACATAACGTTATACGTTATAACGTATTACCACATAACGTTATACGTTATGTAGTATTACGTTATAATGTAATACTATATAACGTTATACGTTATATCGTAATGCTACATAACGTTATACGTTATAACGTATTACCATATAACGTTATACGTTATATCGTAATGCTACATAACGTTATTCGTTATAACGTAATGCCACATAACGTTATTCGTTATAACGTAATGCCACATGACGTTATATGTTATATCGTAATGCTACATAACGTTATACGTAATATCGTAATGCTACATAACGTTATACGTTATATCTTAATGCTACATAACGTTATACGATATATCGTAATGCTACATAACGTTATACGATATATCGTAATGCTACATAACGTTATACGTTATATCGTTATGCTACATAACGTTATACGTTATATCGTAATGCTACATAACGTTATACGTTATATCGTAATGCTACATAACGTTATACGTTATATCGTAATCCTACATAACGTTATACGTTATATCGTAATACTACATAACGTTATACGTTATATCGTAATGCTACATAACGTTATACGTAATATCGTAATGCTACATAACGTTATACGTTATATCTTAATGCTACATAACGTTATACGTAATATCGTAATGCTACATAACGTTATACGTTATATCTTAATGCTACATAACGTTATACGTTATATCGTAATGCTACATAACGTTATACGTTATATCGTAATGCTACATAACGTTATACGTTATATCGTAATGCTACATAACGTTATACGTTATATCGTAATGCTACATACCGTTATACGTTATATCGTATTGCTACATAACGTTATACGTTATATCGTAATGCTACATAACGTTATACGTTATATCGTAATGCTACATAACGATATACGTTATAACGTAATACTATGACGTTGTACGTTATATCGTTATGCTACATAACGTTATACGTTACATCGTAATGCTACATATCGTTATACGTTTTATCGTAATGCTACATAACGCTATACGATACATCGTAATGCTACATAACGTTATACGTAATAACGTATTACCATATCCCGTTATACGTTATATCGTAATGCTACATATCGTTATACGTTATAACGTAATACTACATATCGTTATACGTTATAACGTAATACTACATAACGTTATACGTTATATCGTAATGCTACATAACGTTATACGTTATATCGTAATGCTACATAACGTTATACGTTATATCGTAATGCTACATAACGTTATACGTAATATCGTAATGCTACATAACGTTATACGTTATATCTTAATGCTGCATAACGTTATACGTAATATCGTAATGCTACATAACGTTATACGTTATATCGTAATGCTACATAACGTTATACGTTATATCGTAATGCTACATAACGATATACGTTATAATATAATACTATGACGTTGTACGTTATATCGTTATGCTACATAACGTTATACGTTACATCGTAATGCTACATATCGTTATACGTTATATCGTAATACTACATAACGTTATACGTTATATCGTAATGGTACATAACGTTATACGTAATATCGTAATGCTACATAACGTTATACGTTATATCTTAATGCTACATAACGTTATACGTAATATCGAAATGCTACATAACGTTATACGTTATATCTTAATGCTACATAACGTTATACGTTATATCGTAATGCTACATAACGTTATACGTTATATCGTAATGCTACATAACGTTATACGTTATATCGTAATGCTGCATAACGTTATACGTTATATCGTAATGCTACATACCGTTATACGTTATATCGTATTGCTACATAACGTTATACGTTATATCGTAATGCTACATAACGTTATACGTTATATCGCAATGCTACATAACGATATACGTTATAACGTAATACTATGACGTTGTACGTTATATCGTTATGCTACATAACGTTATACGTTACATCGTAATGCTACATATCGTTATACGTTTTATCGTAATGCTACATAACGCTATACGATACATCGTAATGCTACATAACGTTATACGTTATAACGTAATGCTACATAACGTTATACGTTATATCGTAATGCTACATAACGTTATACGTTATATAGTAATGCTACATAACGATATACGTTATAACATAATACTATGACGTTGTACGTTATATCGTTATGCTACATAACGTTATACGTTACATCGTAATGCTACATATCGTTATAAGTTATATCGTAATACTACATAACGTTATACGTTATATCGTAATGGTACATAACGTTATACGTAATATCGTAATGCTACATAACGTTATACGTTATATCTTAATGCTACATAACGTTATACGTAATATCGAAATGCTACATAACGTTATACGTTATATCTTAATGCTACATAACGTTATACGTTATATCGTAATGCTACATAACGTTATACGTTATATCGTAATGCTACATAACGTTATACGTTATATCGAAGTGGTACATAACGTTATACGTAATATCGTAATGCTACATAACGTTATACGTTATATCTTAATGCTACATAACGTTATACGTAATATCGAAATGCTACATAACGTTATACGTTATATCTTAATGCTACATAACGTTATACGTTATATCGTAATGCTACATAACGTTATACGTTATATCGTAATGCTACATAACGTTATACGTTATATCGTAATGCTACATAACGTTATACGTTATATCGTAATGCTACATACCGTTATACGTTATATCGTATTGCTACATAACGTTATACGTTATATCGTAATGCTACATAACGTTATACGTTATATCGCAATGCTACATAACGATATACGTTATAACGTAATACTATGACGTTGTACGTTATATCGTTATGCTACATAACGTTATACGTTACATCGTAATGCTACATATCTTTATACGTTTTATCGTAATGCTACATGACGCTATACGATACATCGTAATGCTACATAACGTTATACGTTATATCGTAATGCTACATAACGTTATACGTTATATCGTAATGCTACATAACGTTATACGTTATATCGTAATGCTACATAACGATATACGTTATAACATAATACTATGACGTTGTACGTTATATCGTTATGCTACATAACGTTATACGTTACATCGTAATGCTACATATCGTTATACGTTATATCGTAATACTAAATAACGTTATACGTTATATCGTAATGGTACATAACGTTATACGTAATATCGTAATGCTACATAACGTTATACGTTATATCTTAATGCTACATAACGTTATACGTAATATCGAAATGCTACATAACGTTATACGTTATATCTTAATGCTACATAACGTTATACGTTATATCGTAATGCTACATAACGTTATACGTTATATCGTAATGCTACATAACGTTATACGTTATATCGTAATGCTACATAACGTTATACGTTATATCGTAATGCTACATACCGTTATACGTTATATCGTATTGCTACATAACGTTATACGTTATATCGTAATTCTACATAACGTTATACGTTATATCGCAATGCTACATAACGATATACGTTATAACGTAATACTATGACGTTGTACGTTATATCGTTATGCTACATAACGTTATACGTTACATCGTAATGCTACATATCGTTATACGTTTTATCGTAATGCTACATAACGCTATACGATACATCGTAATGCTACATAACGATATACGTTATATCTTAATGCTACATAACGTTATACGTTATATCGTAATGCTACATAACGTTATACGTTATATCGTAATGCTACATAACGTTATACGTTATATCGTAATGCTACATATCGATATACGTTATAACGTAATACTATGACGTTGAACGTTATATCGTTATGCTACATAACGTTATACGTTATATCGTAATGCAACATAGCGTTATACGTTATATCGTAATGCTACATAACGTTATACGTTATATCTTAATGCTACATAACGTTATACGTAATATCGTAATGCTACATAACGTTATACGTTATATCGTAATGCTACATAACGTTATACGTAATATCGTAATGCTACATAACGTTATACGTTATATCTTAATGCTACATAACGTTATACGATATATCGTAATGCTACATAACGTTATACGTTATATCGTAATGCTACATAACGTTATACGTTATATCGTAATGCTACATAACGTTATACGTTATAACGTATTACCATATAACGTTATACGTTATATCGTAATGCTACAATACGTTATACGTTATAACGTATTACCATAGAACGTTATACGTTATGTAGTATTACGTTATAACGTAATACTATATAACGTTATACGTTATATCGTAATGCTACATAACGTTATACGTTATAACGTATTACCATATAACGTTATACGTTATATCGTAATGCTACATAACGTTATTCGTTATAACGTAATGCCACATAACGTTATTCGTTATAACGTAATGCCACATAACGTTATATGTTATATCGTAATGCTACATAACGTTATACGTAATATCGTAATAGCACATAACGTTATACGTTATACCTTTAATGCTACATAACGTTATACGATATATCGTAATGCTACATAACGTTATACGTTATATCGTTATGCTACATAACGTTATACGTTATATCGTAATGCAACATAACGTTATACGTTATATCGTAATGCTACATAACGTTATACGTTATATCTTAATGCTACATAACGTTATACGTAATATCGTAATGCTACATAACGTTATACGTAACATCGTAATGCTACATAACGTTATATGTTATATCGTAATGCTACATTACGTTATACGTTATATCGTAATCCTACATAACGTTATACGTTATATCGTAATACTACATAACGTTATACGATATATCGTAATGGTACATAACGTTATACGTAATATCGTAATGCTACATAACGTTATACGTTATATCTTAATGCTACATAACGTTATACGTAATATCGTAATGCTACATAACGTTATACGTTATATCTTAATGCTACATAACGTTATACGATATATCGTAATGCTACATAACGTTATAATTAATATCGTAATGCTACATAACGTTATACGTTATATCGTAATGCTACATATCGTTATACGTTATATCGTAATACTACATAACGTTATACGTTATATCGTAATGGTACATAACGTTATACGTAATATCGTAATGCTACATAACGTTATACGTTATATCTTAATGCTACATAACGTTAACGTAATATCGAAATGCTACATAACGTTATACGTTATATCTTAATGCTACATAACGTTATACGTTATATCGTAATGCTACATAACGTTATACGTTATATCGTAATGCTACATAACGTTATACGTTATATCGAAGTGGTACATAACGTTATACGTAATATCGTAATGCTACATAACGTTATACGTTATATCTTAATGCTACATAACGTTATACGTAATATCGAAATGCTACATAACGTTATACGTTATATCTTAATGCTACATAACGTTATACGTTATATCGTAATGCTACAATAACGTTATACGT
The DNA here is from genome assembly GCA_936014575.1 of Bombus lapidarius. Classification (NCBI taxonomy): domain Eukaryota; kingdom Metazoa; phylum Arthropoda; class Insecta; order Hymenoptera; family Apidae; genus Bombus; species Bombus lapidarius. The sequence goes on from CAKXZU010000050.1 coordinate 2,010,125, forward strand.
TATATCGTAATGCTACATAACGTTATACGTTATATCGTAATGCTACATAACGTTATACGTTATATCGTAATGCTACATACCGTTATACGTTATATCGTATTGCTACATAACGTTATACGTTATATCGTAATGCTACATAACGTTATACGTTATATCGCAATGCTACATAACGATATACGTTATAACGTAATACTATGACGTTGTACGTTATATCGTTATGCTACATAACGTTATACGTTACATCGTAATGCTACATATCTTTATACGTTTTATCGTAATGCTACATGACGCTATACGATACATCGTAATGCTACATAACGTTATACGTTATATCGTAATGCTACATAACGTTATACGTTATATCGTAATGCTACATAACGTTATACGTTATATCGTAATGCTACATAACGATATACGTTATAACATAATACTATGACGTTGTACGTTATATCGTTATGCTACATAACGTTATACGTTACATCGTAATGCTACATATCGTTATACGTTATATCGTAATACTACATAACGTTATACGTTATATCGTAATGGTACATAACGTTATACGTAATATCGTAATGCTACATAACGTTATACGTTATATCTTAATGCTACATAACGTTATACGTAATATCGAAATGCTACATAACGTTATACGTTATATCTTAATGCTACATAACGTTATACGTTATATCGTAATGCTACATAACGTTATACGTTATATCGTAATGCTACATAACGTTATACGTTATATCGTAATGCTACATAACGTTATACGTTATATCGTAATGCTACATACCGTTATACGTTATATCGTATTGCTACATAACGTTATACGTTATATCGTAATTCTACATAACGTTATACGTTATATCGCAATGCTACATAACGATATACGTTATAACGTAATACTATGACGTTGTACGTTATTATCGTTATGCTACATAACGTTATACGTTACATCGTAATGCTACATATCGTTATACGTTTTATCGTAATGCTACATAACGCTATACGATACATCGTAATGCTACATAACGTTATACGTTATATCTTAATGCTACATAACGTTATACGTTATATCGTAATGCTACATAACGTTATACGTTATATCGTAATGCTACATAACGTTATACGTTATATCGTAATGCTACATATCGATATACGTTATAACGTAATACTATGACGTTGAACGTTATATCGTTATGCTACATAACGTTATACGTTATATCGTAATGCAACATAGCGTTATACGTTATATCGTAATGCTACATAACGTTATACGTTATATCTTAATGCTACATAACGTTATACGTAATATCGTAATGCTACATAACGTTATACGTTATATCGTAATGCTACATAACGTTATACGTAATATCGTAATGCTACATAACGTTATACGTTATATCTTAATGCTACATAACGTTATACGATATATCGTAATGCTACATAACGTTATACGTTATATCGTAATGCTACATATCGTTATACGTTATATCGTAATGCTACATAACGTTATACGTTATAACGTATTACCATATAACGTTATACGTTATATCGTAATGCTACAATACGTTATACGTTATAACGTATTACCATAGAACGTTATACGTTATGTAGTATTACGTTATAACGTAATACTATATAACGTTATACGTTATATCGTAATGCTACATAACGTTATACGTTATAACGTATTACCATATAACGTTATACGTTATATCGTAATGCTACATAACGTTATTCGTTATAACGTAATGCCACATAACGTTATTCGTTATAACGTAATGCCACATAACGTTATATGTTATATCGTAATGCTACATAACGTTATACGTAATATCGTAATAGTACATAACGTTATACGTTATATCTTAATGCTACATAACGTTATACGATATATCGTAATGCTACATAACGTTATACGTTATATCGTTATGCTACATAACGATATACGTTATAACGTAATACTATGACGTTGTACGTTATATCGTTATGCTACATAACGTTATACGTTACATCGTAATGCTACATATCGTTATACGTTTTATCGTAATGCTACATAACGCTATACGATACATCGTAATGCTACATAACGTTATACGTTATATCTTAATGCTACATAACGTTATACGTTATATCGTAATGCTACATAACGTTATACGTTATATCGTAATGCTACATAACGTTATACGTTTTATCGTAATGCTACATATCGATATACGTTATAACGTAATACTATGACGTTGAACGTTATATCGTTATGCTACATAACGTTATACGTTATATCGTAATGCAACATAGCGTTATACGTTATATCGTAATGCTACATAACGTTATACGTTATATCTTAATGCTACATAACGTTATACGTAATATCGTAATGCTACATAACGTTATACGTTATATCGTAATGCTACATAACGTTATACGTAATATCGTAATGCTACATAACGTTATACGTTATATCTTAATGCTACATAACGTTATACGATATATCGTAATGCTACATAACGTTATACGTTATATCGTAATGCTACATATCGTTATACGTTATATCGTAATGCTACATAACGTTATACGTTATAACGTATTACCATATAACGTTATACGTTATATCGTAATGCTACAATACGTTATACGTTATAACGTATTACCATAGAACGTTATACGTTATGTAGTATTACGTTATAACGTAATACTATATAACGTTATACGTTATATCTTAATGCTACATAACGTTATACGTAATATCGTAATGCTACATAACGTTATACGTTATATCTTAATGCTTCATAACGTTATACGATATATCGTAATGCTACATAACGTTATAATTAATATCGTAATGCTACATAACGTTATACGTTATATCGTAATGCTACATAACGTTATACGTAACATCGTAATGCTACATAACGTTATACGTTATATCGTAATAGTACATAACGTTATACGTTATAACGTAATACTACATAACGTTATATGTTATAACGTAATACTATGTAACGTTATACGTTATAACGTAATACTATATAACGTTATACGTTATATCGTAATGTTACATAACGTTATACGTTATATCGTAATGCTGCATAACGTTATACGTTATATCGTAATGCTACATAACGTTATACGTTATATCGTAATGCTACATAACGTTATAATTAATATCGTAATGCTACATAACGTTATACGTTATATCGTAATGCTACATAACGTTATACGTTATATCGTAATGCTACATAACGTTATACGGTATATCGTAGTGCTACATAACGTTATACGTTATATCGTAGTGCTACATAACGATATACGTAATAACGTAATACTATTGACGTTGTACGTTATATCGTTATGCTACATAACGTTATACGTTATATCGTAATGCTACATAACGTTATACGTAACATCGTAATGCTACATAACGATATACGTTATAACGTAATACTATGACGTTGTACGTTATATCGTTATGCTACATAACGTTATACGTTACATCGTAATGCTACATATCGTTATACGGTATATCGTAGTGCTACATAACGTTATACGTTATATCGTAGTGCTACATAACGATATACGTAATAACGTAATACTATGACGTTGTACGTTATATCGTTATGCTACATAACGTTATACGTTATATCGTAATGCTGCATAAACGTTATACGTTATATCGTAATGCTACATAACGTTATACGTTATATCGTAATGCTACATAACGATATACGTAATAACGTAATACTATGACGTTGTACGTTATATCGTTATGCTACATAACGTTATACGTTATATCGTAATGCTGCATAACGTTATACGTTATATCGTAATGCTACATAACGTTATACGTTATATCGTAATGCTACATAACGTTATACGTAACATCGTAATGCTACATAACGTTATACGATATATCGTAATGCTACATAACGTTATACGTTATATCGTAGTGCTACATAACGTTATACGTTATATCGTAGTGCTACATAACGTTATACGTTATATCGTAGTGCTACATAACGATATACGTAATAACGTAATACTATGACGTTGTACGTTATATCGTTATGCTACATAACGTTATACGTTATATCGTAATGCTACATAACGTTATTCGTTATATCGTAATGCTACATAACGTTATACGTAATATCGTAATGCTACATAACGTTATACGTTATATCTTAATGCTACATAACGTTATACGTTATAACGTAATACTATATAACGTTATACGTTATATCGTAATGCTACATAACGTTATACGTTATATCGTAATGCTACATAACGTTATACGTTATATCTTAATGCTACATAACGTTATACGTTATAACGTAATACTATATAACGTTATACGTTATATCGTAATGCTACATAACGTTATACGTTATATCGTAATGCTACATAACGTTATACGTTATAACGTATTACCATATAACGTTATGCGTTATATCGAAATACTACATAACGTTATACGTTATAACGTAATACTATATAACGTTATACGTTACATCGTAATGCTACATAACGTTATACGTTATATCGTAATGCTACATAACGTTATACGTAACATCGTAATGCTACATAACGTTATACGTAACATCGTAATGCTACATAACGTTATACGTTATATCGTAATGCTACATAACGTTATACGTTATATCGTAATGCTACATAACGTTATACGTTATATCGTAATGCTACAAACGTTATACGTTTATCGTATGCTACATAACGTTATACGTTATATCGTAATCTGATAGAGTGTGT